>JAODUD010000082.1:5764101-5777264 GCA_026784285.1 Stomatorhinus walkeri | reverse complement strand
AGGTGATGGAGAAGAGGGGGGCTGGCCAGGGATGGGGGGAGTGCATTGGCATGTTACCATCATCACCACCCCTGCTCGGTGTTGAAGAGCTCATCACTTTTACGACAGTCGCCTTCTACTCTGTTGGTTTGTTTCTCATGAGCAGTCATGCTGACGTGCCTTTGAAGAAGATTGTTGACTAGCATTCTTACATTGTCCAGCATATCCACTCATCTCAATGATTCCGAAATCTCTCCGTCACACAGGATAAAGATGAATCCATAATACGGGCAAAATTCGATTCGGTGTCCGTGTTTGGGGTCACATTATAATTCTCATAGCTCTCCGACGTTGAGAGGAATGCAGCTCACAAAACTTTGCTGAAGGCGTTGGAGCACTCGCTAATCTTTTGTGGCACCGAGCAGCTTGACGCGGAGTTCACTCCCCCACACGGAGCGACGGCCTGCCGCAAGGACGACGTCCACGGGCCGTCTGCTCGCTGCGCGGCTCCGGGCCGGCAGCCAGTGGGGCCCCTCGCCGGCGCTCTGCGGCTGCGGCTCGGATCCGGAGCACGCTGGCTGTCAGGCGAGCACCGCGGCCTAACTGGGGAGGCCAATGCAGATCAGAAAATTAGCAAGGATAAATAACAGCACATCAGTCATGCTGACAGATGCTGAGCTGTTCATTCTACTCGCTGTATCATAGCTGCTCTGGATTGCTTAGCAGGTGGTGATGAGTGCAAGGTAGCCTTCCAATCTATTATCCTGTGGTTCCTTATTGCAAGTCAGAGTCTTTTATATGGCTTACTGGGTTTGTCTATGTGCCTGAGATTGTTGTAGGTTTGAATCCCATCCTTGGTAGAATAGTCTCCCCTGGGCCCTTTGAGCAAGGTTCTTAACCCTCCCAAAATGGTCCGGAGTTGCCCGATAACCCTGGATGACCCTGTGCTCATACCGCAAGATTCACTATCGCCTCAAAGGAAGCTAAATGGGAGATTCGAAAACGAAAACATTCCAGCTTGGTCGTGCATATGGCAAATAAAGCATCATTTATTAAATAAGGGAGAAAGAAAGCATTAAGATTTAGCTTGGAACAGCAGTGGTCCTCTTGAGCCCTGTGGCTGTGTTTGTAGTTCTGCCCCAAAGAAAGCTTCTGGAAGCCTACAGATTGGATACTAATGATGTGGAGCGTTTTTATCTTGGTCGTCATTCCATAAAAAAATGCACCCCGTCAAGAATTCCAAGCGCAGTGAATTTCCAGCTTTTGTTTACAAACGACGGTGGATGATGCCGGAGCCACAATACAAGAACCCAGAGTACTACCTGCATCATTCATTAAATAAGAGAAAAAGAGACTGTAAGAAAACATTGTCTGTCATTTATCAGCTTAAGGAATTATTTGACTGTTAAGGCATGAAAATCTGAGACCAGAAATAGGCAGCTGAAGTGGCTGAAGGCCACACTCATCCTCCTGCATCCCGTCTCTCCGGTTCCGTCTGTGCATTAACGGCTTCTTCCCGTTTCTCATAAAACACCCTGAGACATTAACCACACTGTGCCTTTTTATTGGTTCCTAAGGGTGCAAACAGAGATAACGCAGCAGATGTGGGAAGTATCATCTCCTTGGGGGTGGGGGTTGATGCTAAAAAACCGGAACGGTCCGGTTCCGTGGTGCGGTGTCCCGCTAAACCACCCTGCAAAGTTGGTCAGTATTAAATAATATAATTATATAAGTAAACAAGAAAAGACGGCACGATTACAATGAAGGACACCCGTGCCAGTAATCAAACAGGTTAATTCATCCATACACACAACAGCACTTCATTGAAATTCTTTTTAGCCCGAACAGTTTTCGGTCATAAATCTGCGCTGCAATAAATCTGTTACTCGCTCGTCGAAGCACCGCATCCATCTGAAAGTATCAGATACGGCTAAACGAAATAATCCCAAGCTATGGGTCCCAGTCGGTGGCCACAGCGAACAATTTAATTAGGGATCTGAAATGTAAAGCGGACGTGTGAACATCCAGCGGTCTGCCGTCCATGCTTTGTGGCTGTTTGCCGTCGTTTACATATGTTTTGTTTGCCTTTCTAATTACAATGAAGAAACACAAACAACAGTGAAGCAGCGCTTCAGCGGTAAAACAGCCCATTTAGCATGTTGTACCCTGTCACCAAGTCACCAAGCTGCCGTAATGAACGCAGTATTTATTGTACGACTTTGAATGGTTCGCCGATGTTGTTCCTGGGCAAATTATTGTCAGTTTCCTGTCACTAAACGGGCCAACAATACCTGCACGACAGCACGGCTGTGTTTAAGCTCACCTGCTGTTTTTTTTTCTAGGGTCGGACGCAAACGACTGTTTGCAGAAGATGTTCGGAGACAACAGTTGGGCAGGCTAAAACCCTATAGATTTTATACAGCCACATTGTGTAGGCGAGAAATCTGTTCATCTTCCCGAACAGGATGTTTGTCAGCAGATGGAAGATAGGCGTCGATTTGGGAAGGTACAAACATTTGACAGCGTTAAACTCGATCTGCTGATAGAGATCTCACAAAGGGACAGGGTAATAAACGACACTGTTGTGGAGAAGATTCCCTGGCTAAGACAGTTGTATTTTTCATACATTTGATTTCTGATTCATTAGACATTTCCGAACGGAGCTTATTGAGTTGTCAGTTTTATTGTCAAACTGTGGCCATATCCACCTGATTTAGGCATCCGATGAGAAGATGATAAGCAGAAGCTCATCAGACAGAGGCCTGTTTGATTGGCTGTTGGAGGAGAGGTGTCACAGAGGACTGATATCTCGGAGAGAAAATTCCAGAAAGCCCATGGTGACTGAGGCAGCTGAAGGATTACTGAGGGGAAGGGATACCAGATGTTGTGTTGACGTTCAGTGAATCCAGGTACACACATACCACACGTAACTCACCTTAGTGTCAACATTTGCTGTGAACAAAACAATTTTTTAAAATAATTTGTTTAAAAATTAACTGGTAAATTGGTCTTGCTCCAATATTTTTTACACTCATACCTGGGCATTCATTGATAGCTCAGGTGCAGGCAGTGCAAGCTGACTCGTTGACCGCACATACGTTTGCTATTTACCTCACTTCTAAATAAAAGTAAATGTATTGTAATATGATGTAAAGCATATGGAGATTAAGGTGTTTTTGTCCAGGTTGGAAGCCCATTTCAAATATTTAAAATGTAAACATGCACTAAAGACTATATGCCAGTAAACAGACAGACATCGGAGCCAGACATCAGCGGTGAGATGTTATCTACACTCTGTCCTAGTCTTCTGGTCTTTTAAATCAATACAGTTATACACTGTCTCAGGGTGTTTTACAATATCAGGAAATAAACTACTCTAAAGGTCCTCATTTATATGACAATTAACTCCTTAGCAGCCAAATTCTATGCAGAGGAACGTGTACATACACATATTGGCTTACAATCAAAGTCTTCAGTCAGTCTTGCAGTCTGGGTTAAATATCATCAGCTTGGAACAGCAATGTTCCTCTTGAGCTATGTTGTTACGTTGGTAGTCCCTCATCACTAGGCTACCTCCTGGGCCTAAGAAAGTTTCTGGTGGATCACAGATTGGATCCTAATGATGTGGAGCATTTTTATTTTAGTCATCATTCCATAAAAAAACGCATCCCGTGCTAAGAATTCCAAATTTCATTTTCTGCTTTGATGTTGGAGCCACAACATATGAATTGGTCTCATAGTCTAATCATAGTCTCTTGTTTTACTCATTCATTTGGGTTGTATATTTCTGTATGTGAGATTAGCATGTACTAGGGCCCTACTCCCTGTCAACAAACTGAAAACCTCTATGACATTTAAATGGAATACAGCATCTGTGAACCGATGTGTGGCTGCAGGTGATCTTCTGGAAACATCTTGCATAAATAAGGTGAGAATGAGGGTGAGGAGAATGCAAGGTTGCCGTCCGCCAAGGAATCTATGACACTGCTGAAAAGCTATAATCCTCACAGTAAGACTGGACTGGACAAGTACAGCAAACCAAGGTAGTGCTTCTAGCTGGTAGGCTAATAAAATGTCTGAATACACTGGTGAAATATCTTTCTTGAAATCTTTCTTGAGGAGTCAACATCAGTTTCTGACTAAATTAAATTGGAAAATCTTAAGGTTGTGAGGTTTGATTGCTTATTACCTGCTGACCTGAAGTTAATGAAATACACTAGACACTCTTAGATAAAAGGGTAAAAAAATGTACCTTTGCTTGTCACTGGTGCTGTACCATCAAGGGTCTGCCAATGTGCCCTATAGCTGTAGGTAAATGTACAATTTAAGGTACAGAAATGGACTCTGTTTGCACCTACAGGATGTTCCTCAGAGTCCATTTCTGTACTTTACAAGGTATAATTACAAAGGAACAGCCCCAGTGACAAGGAAAGGTACAAATTCTTATCCTTTTTTTCTGAGTGTATTAACCTAAAAACTTACATGATTACTACGTATAGTTCCAAGACATTTTTTGAGTAGATGAGTATTCCTTAGTTATATCAAGAATGATGATGTCAAAGCCTCGGGCAGTGGGCGGACCTTGCCTGTGAAGGTGCCCTCTGCGTCACCGTGACTTCATTTCAAAGCACATGACGCTGACCTGAAGTAATCACATCGGCACGGGTCAGAGTCGACCCCTGCACGGCCATCGATCTCGCGCTCGCGGGCTGTCATGTTAATTCCTCGGGATGACAATGCACATTCACCCAGGATTAGCGCGCGCTCTCTCTTGGACTCGAGGCCCGATGCGCAGTCTGTCGCCGGCTGGCTCCCATCCAGCCACACATAGACGTTCCCCATTGACTTTTAATATTCATGCAACACTTCGCTTTTTTTTAACTCATTATAGGGAAGCCGTATGTATTCTCGCTATATTCTATCTTATTTTCAACGACGCTTTAAGCGTTTGCTGTATTTAAAAAGATCATATATTTCGGTAGCATTTCTGTAATGTCGCGTTAAAAAACGGCATGCAGTGTAAAAATATGACAAATAATACGTTGGAAATCAAACGAGTTTAGGGTCAACCTAAATGGAAACGGGACGGCTTGCTGTTTGGCCTGGTTTGGTAGGTTTCTGATTTCATTGTCAGTTAGGCTACTTGTAAACGACAAAAAACTTTTTGCCATAACTTTTTAAAACTTAGACGTGTCCATTACGACCACTCAGTTATTTATTTTTGTGTGTACTAATTATACGCCAACTATTTTGTGGTATAAATGAATTCTACGTTTTAACTAGAATTTAATTATAAAGCCAAAAATATATCTCTGGTATAATGGCGTCATTATTATTATTATTATTATTATTATTATTATTATTATTATTATTATTATTATTATTATTATTATGTTCATATTTAAATGGTGTCATACAATATCCGGCAGTAAAGCAAATTTAGCATTTTCCCTTAGTATTTGAATGCCTATCCTACATTTGATAATTTAAATATTTCTTCAGTGCTCTTGATCCACTGGTGTATGCTTCGGCGTGTATAAACACGAGGTAATTAAAACAAAACTATTTTAAATATGGTTTTACGTGTGAACAATTGCTTTCAATGTTACAGAAAGGATATGCAAATTTATAAATATACATGCATTTTAATTTCATACGATAGTAAACAAGTTTTGGGATTAATGTTCAGTTCTATTAAAGTATAAGCTCATTTCGGATCTTTCAAATAATCGGAATCGACAGACATACAATTGACCAATAAAACAAAGTTCAGCTGCTTGAGTTTTACTTGGCATTTTATTATTCGTTTGGCAATACAAAACAACTTAGTTTAATACAAATGTGCAGAACAAATATTTAGTGCATTATGGGTTTTTCTTCACGAAAACTTTCATCATAAAAGATCAAAATAAACTACTGTACAAAGCCTAAAGCCGTTTTTCCAACACTCATGCCGTTGCATAACTGATACGTGCCGAATATTTCATTTAAATTAAGGCAATTTTTACCGTTTTCAATTAGGAGACAAAGTCAGAACTCTCATTGAATATATTCCACAGGTTTCATCCTTACAATTGACATGTAATCTTGTAAACATGATTTAACTGTCTAAGGACAATACGTCAACATAAATAAACACTAAAATCCGTACCATTGTAAATACTAAATGTGACAAACAAAATAAAAGTTGCATATATAAACAGCTACAAAGCATACGGTGTATCCAAGTTGTATATATACATGTAAACTGTACGGCTATGTACAAACGGTTTTGCGCCGCCAGGCTGATGACATGAGGACTAATAAAATAAAATCGTCCATGCATTGATTCCATTGGATGTGCAAACGTGTGTGGTCCTCACGAAGCGGTTTGGCCTGCACATCAAAACCGGAGACACTTCTCCAAGGACATGCTGTCTTAAAAAATAACTAGTAGCAACAGACCGGATAATTTGATCACATTAATTCATTTTAATTTAAACCACCGTTTTAAATGTAACGCATTATTCAATGTAACATTTAAACACTTTTAATCATTATCTATCTATTCTCCAGTGCACGCTAGTGTTTTCACATTAACACGGAACGTACTTGGATTCTGTAATTAATAAACTGAAAACTATTTGCCAAATAGTTATTGAGAAGAGTGGGATCAAACCTCTAACGCTAAATAATGCAATAACGCAGAACTCAGGGGAATTCAAAGCCGCTCCGTGTTGCATAGTTGGTGTTGCCGTTATTGCTTGGGCTTCTGATAGTATTCAAAGTGTGCACCGACTGTGTTTCAGTAAGGATGAGTTTAACTTTTATAGAAAACAATACCCAACAGAATGTCGTTAACGGGTTACGCCTGACCCTAGGCTTCCGTTTACAAATATATGCAATCGATATCCGTAATAACCCAGGTTTGGGAATCTTTAATCACCTATAGGTGCACACGTCAGTTAAAAAACGGCGTCCGTGGATAAAGGGGAAAATTTGACCAATAACTCATACACAAATTTTTGTAGGCTAAAACAATAATTAGGCTGCACTGCGATTTCAAATTTAACCAAACCTATAGTAAAATATAGTGTGCATACTGTAAATAATGCAAATGTGCTTCAAACAAATAAACAAACAAACAAACAAGTGAATAAATAAACAAATAAATAAATATTTTCAATAATTACCTGGCAAACCTTCACTTTCTCTCATTAATTATGAAAAGAGGTGTTTAACTCGTCCTGCATTGCATAGGACTGGCTGCGCAGGTGCAGGTCGTATGGGAAATGGCTTTCGGCTGACACCCTGAACATTGAGGTCTGCCCGATGGGGGTCCGGCCTGACATAGCGCAGTAACGCATACCGTAGTGACAGTTCTTGCCATAGTCTGATGTTTCTTCGTGTTTAAGGGAGAAAATCCCGTTGAAGTTCATGGGCGGGCTGAGCGGACCCTCGAACTGGGGGCTCACACACTCCGGGGAGGTGTTCTCGTAAAACGACTCGTACGCACCGCAGTACCCGTACGCTCTGAAGGGTTTTCCGTTGTCTATGGTGCCGCTGCCGTGCCCTGCGGGTGTGCCCATGTCTGGGCTGGGATAGGGCGGGTACACTGCATCATAGGGGGGCCTGCCGGGGAACGACCCTTCCCCATTGTGATCTGTAAGAAAATTTCTGGCGTTGAGCTGCAGGCATCCCGCCACTAAATTGGTGGTGGGCTGTGACAGTCCTTTGCATAGGGTCTGCACGAAGGCGAGAAGATCAGGTCTCTTGCCGGCGCTGAGAGTCTCTGAAAGAGCCCAAATGTAGTTTTTGGCGAGGCGCAAAGTCTCGATTTTGGACAGCTTTTGCGTTTTGGAGTAACAGGGCACGACTTTACGGAGACTCTCCAGAGCGTCGTTCAGTCCGTGCATGCGGCTGCGCTCCCGGGCGTTGGCTTCCTGGCGTCGCATCTTGACCCTGTCTACTCGGCCCTTGGTCTTCTTTTTCCGAGGCCCCCTCCTTCTTGGCAGCCCGTTTTCGTCTTCGTCCTCCTCTCTGTCGTCCTCGTCCTTTTCAGAGTTTTCCTCCTGTGTTTCTTTTTCTTCTGGTTTGGGGGCCGCCTCCGGCTTTTCGGAAGTTGCGTCTTGCTTTCGGACTTTGCGGTCAGCCTGGTATTCACGTGTGAAGTTTGCGCTGAACTGGCCGTCGTGCATGGCATCGGGATCTTGGAAGGGTACGGTCAGCATTGTCCTGGGACGACAACACGGCGGAGTCAGTTACACTCCTGCGCTGCCCATCAAAGCCCCAGTCTAGGATGCATTTTTACATACAAGCGCATCTTGTTACGGCATAAAAGCGTTGTCACGTTTGCGCATCAAAATTAACCTCCCGTTAAATTTCAGTACTATTCAGTCAGCATCAAAATATTTATATTCACTAAACACAACACCATATCTTCCAAGGAATTCCAGACATTTGCTCGGGTAGAATAATGTGCGTACTGCTTTTAATTAGTTCAAGTTAATTGAATCATTCATATAAACGTAAACAAAAGACTATAATTACCTTATATACACACCAACCAGTAATATGAACGGGTCAATTCACAGTTATTATGCAGTTATATCAATTGAAATGTGCTTACCTGGACTGTGTGTTTTCATGTTCCATAAAGGTTCAGGTTTAAACACCAGCCCCAGTGCCTCGCGATGGAGATGTCAGTGCGACTCTGTTGTACTCTCCCTCTTCCTCCCGGCCCCTTATCTCTCCCTTTTGAGAAATGACACTGATGCCAACTGCCAGGGCTGGTACCCATGCCATCTGCCGCTGACGTCGCGTGTCAGGGACGCTCACGTGACTCCGTCTCTGGGGACATCCGTTCTGCACCGATCATCTGGCATCCTCACTTACTGGGCACCGAGCAGCTTTAATTTAGCATCTGAAGATCAGCCCGAAGAAAAAATAATACTAACTTCGCTAGACACATCTCCGGAGAGATCGAATAAGAATCGCGATTTTGGTTTATTTCTCAACGCAAATCGCACGACCTTTTGCAGCATTTATTAAAAGATGAAAATCAGCTGCCTTTAACGAGGCCCAACGTTAAATAGATGACTGCTACATGGCAATAATGTATATGAATGCACATATAGGTTTGAATGCATATTAATACCACAATACACATACAGTACGCATATGGATATTTTATACGGTTCCGTGATGATTAATTCTCCGGTTATTTAGGAGACGTGCTCTCCAAATTGTTGATCAGAACCACCTGCGTGAGGGTTATCTGAAGTTTAACTTGATTAATGTGTAAATTATGAAAATAAACTAAAGACTAATTTACGTTTTTGTATTAATTGGATATGAATAACAGGGGCACGTTTTTCGTAATTAATCACCTGCAATGAGCGTGGAATACATTATAAATAAACATAAATAATATTCCTAGCGTGGAGACAAAAACATGATCAAGAACAATAATTAAAATGGAGGGTATGTTTAACCATTAGCTTTAATCAGTACCTTATTATAGTGTACCATCATACACAGACACATATTCTCATTTCATGGGTCAGGGGGACATTACGTGTAATTCCCAATTGCTTTCCGTCAGGTTTTGGTTTATTTCCACTTTAAATCTCTCTCCACCCTTCTGAAATAAAGCTATTCCCATTATCCGAGTTCAGTCTGTTAGCCAAGTAGGTAAACAATGGCCTTGGGTTCGAATTCCGGCGCCGATTCAGCACTCGGTAGTTCATTCCAGGTAATTTCCTCCAGGTGGTGCTGTGAGCTCTGGGCCATGTGGTCAGTCTGAGAGCCTCTAACCTACGCACACCCCCAGCGTATTAAAACGGTGTTTCCAATCACATACATGTCTTCCAACACAGAGAAAATTGCTTTTGATTCCAATATCAGTCTTGATTCGATAATGTAAAAAACAGCTCTTAAAGGAGAATTTTGTAGCAAGTTTTATGAATCATGTTTTATAATCCGGTTAAAGCTGCCTCTTCGGGGGAGATCGTTTTAAAATTTTCCTCAGAAATTGTTACCGTTGCATAATTAAAATGATTAGTTTTGTTTAAGAGCGTTGTAATTTTAACAGTTTTTAGCAATATCAGTTCCTGGAATGTACACTTTAAATAGTTACAACATGGCATTTTGCGCTGGCTCTAACTCCTAGTATATTCAACCCCCACCTGGTCTTGCAAAAAAAAAAAATCCTGCTCGATTCTCCGTCTTCCACACCTTCAGCTACACCCTGCTATGGTTATATTTCTGAGTTTCCTTCATTCTTTTAAAACCCGCGAGGTGTGGAGCGTCCTTCACCACTCCCTCATTTTCTCTCCTTTTGTTGTATTTATTTTATCCCCTGGAATTTCCCTCCCACGGATGACAATAAACACGAGGGTCTTTTCTTCCCGTCACGCTTGTTTTTGGCATGTTATTTTAAGGGGGGGGGGGGTGCAGAAAGGGGTGGTTCTGAGTTCAACTGTCACGAAGGACGGGGAACAGATTGCAGGGGTCACGCGGAAGGCTCTTATTTTTCGGTGCGCGCGCGGCACGCGGCGGGGCCGCTCGGCGGCGGCGGTGCACGGCGGGGCTCGGCGCGCTCTCCGGCTACGTCTCCGCCGTCTGTTCAACCAGCCTTTAATGTGAGTAATTCCCAGGAACGGTGGCACATGGCCAAGCCTGCTAAGGGCACACATCTGGCCACTGACTAAGGGTCACTCCATCTACCTATTAAGCTCTATGGCGGCTGTAGGCGTCTCGTGCCCTTCTGGGCTCCGTGTGACCTTGCCAGGGGTACGGAACTCACCCAAGGCTTCTGGGCAACACCTAGAACCGGAACCTATTACAGTTAGGCTTACATCTATTTATCTGGCTGAAGGGATGTACTGAACGAGGCTGAAAATTTATCTCAGTCGATGGGACTGGCTTTGGTACAGAGCTGCTAAACCATAAAAGTGGGAAAATGAGCTTTATGAACAGAGCTTTAAAACACACATTTGTAGTCAGCAATGCTATAAACTTCATTGACTGGTCTGGCCCAGATGCACCATACAATCAGCACACAAATATCTCCCAAGGGAGAATCTAGTAAAAACACAGAACCTACATATTAAATATATTATGATAAATAATATAATCATAATATAATAAAAATTAAACATATAAGTTCTACAATCTGTTATCCCTGCAATGTATGATCCTACATGTGAATATGTTTGTTTTGACAGTTCAGGATAAAAAAGTGAAATATAAAATAATTGCGCTACTAAACCAACAGTTCTTTTCTCTTGTTGGTGGACAAATTTAGGCCAAATGTCTGTCTCCTGCCGGGATGCTCTACCAGCTTTAATATTATCGTTGTACTGCTGTAATTATACAGCTGCCACACATCGTGGCAAAAGCTTAAACTTACCCATAGTAGAATCTCAGTACCGTTCTGTATTGATTTAATCACTTCCTTTCTGAATTTACCTTAGTGCTGTAACACATCCGGCTCGACTTGAATAATAATCTCCTGCTTTAGACTTCAAAGCTAAGACCTCAGAGCTGAGCTCTTACAGCTAAGACCACAGACCTGTGACCTCAGACCTGTGACTGCAGAGCTAAGACCTCAGAACTAAGACTGCAGAGCTGAGACCTCAGAGGTAAAACCGCAGAGCTGAGACCATAGAGCTAAAAGCTCAGAACTAAGACTACAGAGCTGAGACCACAGAGGTAAGACCTCAGAGCTGAGACCATAGAGCTAAAAGCTCAGAACTAAGACTACAGAGCTGAGACCACAGAGGTAAGACCTCAGAACTAAGACTGCAGAGCTGAGACCATAGAGCTAAGACCTCAGACCTAAGACTACAGAGCTGAGACCATAGAGCTAAGACCTCAGACCTAAGACTGCAGAGCTGAGACCATAGAAATAAGACCTCAGAACTAAGACTGTAGAGCTGAGATCATAGAGCTAAGACCTTAGAACTAAGACTGCAGAGCTGAGACCATAGAGCTAAGACCTCACACCTAAGACTGCAGAGCTGAGATCATAGAGCTAAGACCTCAGAACTAAGACTGCAGAGCTGAGACCATAGAGCTAAGACCTCAGACCTAAGACTGCAGAGTTGAGACCATAGAGCTAAGACCTCAGACCTAAGACTGCAGAGCTGAGACCATAGAGCTAAGACCTCAGACTGCAGAGTTGAGACCATAGAAATAAGACCTCAGAACTAAGACTGTAGAGCTGAGATCATAGAGCTAAGACCTCAGAACTAAGACTGCAGAGCTGAGACCATAGAGCTAAGACCACAGAACTAAGACTGCAGAGCTGAGACCATAGAGCTAAGACCTCTGAACTAAGACTGCAGAGCTGAGACTTCAGAAGTAAAACTGCAGAGCTGAGATGATAGAGCTAAGACCTCAGAACTAAGACATCAGAGCTAAAACCACAGAGCTGAGATTACAGAGCTTAGACATCAGAACTAAGACCTCAGACCTGCTTCCTCAGACCTAAGATTGTAGAGCTGAGACCTCAGAACTCAAAGCTGAGACATAAGAGCTAAGACTGCAGAGTTGAGATCAGACAGGTAAGATCTCAGTGCTAAGACCTCAGATCTAAGACCTCCAAGCTAAGACGGTAGTGCTAAGACCTCAGAATTGACCCTGTGATCATCGTCATGAAACTGCTCAAGTGAACCCAGGATTCATTCAGCTGACAGATATACTCTCGCACCTCAGTGCCACGAGAAATATTAGCAGTATCATTAGAATGCGCTGTGAGGCACTGCACTTCTTTTACAAACATTGTCCCCATTGTTCATTCTCCTTTGCTCTGTGCTGAACACTGCAATGGGGTATTTAGAGTAGGAGTCTAACATGCGAGTTTTCATTGGAATGAATGAGAGGACAAACACACTTATAAGAACAGAGAGATGCACACACACACACACAGAAAAACACAAAAGCACACAGAAAAGGGAGATCAGCACAATCACATCTGCAAACACACAATCAGAAACAAATGCAGACACACAAACACAGATGCAGTCCATGTATTCATATCTTTATGGGGACTCTCCATTAATTTCTATGAGCAAAAATGTCCCCACAATGTCAAATTAACAATGTGAGGACATTTGGTCCCCACAATATGCTGTCTCTCTGGGGGGGGGGGGGGGGGGGGGGGGGGGGGGGGGGGGGGGGGGGGGGGGGGGGGGGGGGGG
>JAODUD010000082.1:5681438-5691488 GCA_026784285.1 Stomatorhinus walkeri | reverse complement strand
TTACTGATTTGTTGTATTTTCACTTAACCCTGGGGAACCCAGACCACCTTATCATTAAAGGAAAAATATGTGCATTGGCTAAAATGATCATACAGACCAGTGAACTCAAAAACAGGTGTTTTGTAAAAATAACCCTTTCCCAGTCCATGTTATGAAATGTTCCATATATGAGCCACTGGACTGTTCATGCTGTTCCAACTTGTTAATTTCACCTATGAAATAAGGACAGAACAGAAGGAAAATACAAATCTTTGCAACGTTCTCATTTTCAAAATGCATTTATTGAGTTTTCCTTTTCATCATTCATGTGCTGACAATAAAACACACGCTTCAAACATACCAACCCATCAAGAAACAGGTCAAGTGAACAGATCTGCAAAAAGCTGTACTACACACAGAAAGTTTCCTTGTGGTGGGTTCATCTTACATTTTGCCCATTCGTTAACAGGCGAGTGGTTTACCTGACTTTTGCATTAAGTACTGGCACTATTGCACAACAGCACACTGTCATGGGACTTGAGCTAAAAACTCTTCTGGCTCTTTAACCACCTGCTGATGTCCCATGTGCTCAGTAATTACATTTCATAACTCCGCATGCATTAATAAATATTTTTAATCTGATCGATGCGGTCATATTTGTATGACCGTACACATGGTAACGATGCATCTTTACAGCTGATGCACATGTATGTGACAAACCTGCACCGAGCGAACAGTTTACCGCATGCATTCATTTACGGGTTGTTCCTCCTCTCGGTAATGAGCATCTACGCGTTGGTCCGGAGACAGACTAATTACACGCCGTCAGCTCGTTAAAGCCGATCGCACGGCGACACAGAGCGATACGTGTAATCGGGCACTTTTCATGTGCGGTGGCCGCCCTCCCGCGGACGTGGGGATACTGCTCCGACCGGCGGAAATGACAGAGTGTGCTGATACACTTGTGGTTTTTTTTTTTTTTTGTCGAGTAGTACCCAGCAGGGGGCAGGCATGAGCTTAGTTCACTGGGGGCTGTAGGGTGATTCTCGTAAAAAAATAACACAAGACAGAATAAAATGGAAAAAATGCATGTTTATGAATTTTCATCCGCTGATGTAAGCACGTCTTTCTTTTCTGTCTTTGTCAACACGCTTATACCTATAGTCCAGGAATACACACGCTAGAGCAGAACTGATACTGATGTGTCTGCAGAGGAAATGTGTTGTTTCATTCAGTGTCTCTGGTGCTCCTGTCAGGCTATAAATATAGGTGTCTGCTGGTTTCCTACTGCTGACGAGTCTGCCTCTGAGGCGGGCAGCCCCGCAGCCGCTCCCCACTCTCCAGCCAGCTCGCCACCAAGGCAACTGCCTGCCCAGGGGGGGTCGTGCTGCCGGAGATAGCCCCCATGGGGCAGCGGGGTGATATTTTAGGTACTGTCAAGTGGAGAGGTTCTCCTATCGGGAAGTTGATGAGTCAGGTGAGGTCGGGCCGTGCAGCAGTTCGCCCTCACCACAGGGTGGGGGCGCTGTTCTTACAGCCCTCCGCTCACCCAGCTCTAAACTATTTGTAAGACGATATAATGTTATAAAGTACGCTTTTTAGAGAACTGGGTCTCTCTCTGCTCGGCTGTAAAATCACAAGAGTTGTAACTGTTGTTGAGGATGTTAACTCTATAAAGGTCTGTATTATGATATAACGAATCCAAATATGTTTTAATCTAAAACTTTTGATTAAAGGGCTATTTTATTATTGCCCACCTTCCATGTATCCTCAGTCCATTTATCACCCTCATTGGAGCATCCATTTTTGGCCCTGCAGAACAGGACCCTGTCTCCCGTTATTTGTCAATACAAGCACCTCCATTCGTTAAACTGCTATCCTACCTATACACCTACTGATACGTAGCTGCAATTCCGTCCCCATAAAAATCGGGAAGCGTCCTGGATGCTGGTTGACTGGGGCAGTCGGTCTGCGAATACGATCTCACGCCTAATTATCTAAAATCTGAAGGTCCACAGCCACAGTAGTCTCCCTTTTCTTTTTAACGATTCTACATCATTTGCGTCTTAGCATCATCTCGAGTACTGAAAGGTGTGGAGCCCAAAACTTTTTAGCAGAAACACACACAAAAGTCAGCCGGAAAGCTATAGATCCCAAACCTCATGTCTCAGAATGCGGCGGTTTTCAGAATAGCAACACCGCGCATGAATCATTATTATTTAATCTGAGGTAAAGAGAGTCTTTTATTGCCGCATCAAAGAGAGGGGTCCTGTCATCACGGAGGCTGAGAAATAGGCAATGCATATATTTACTGTTTTTCCACGGTCTGACCTTCAAAGGACTCTGCCCGTTCAATGAATGAACATCACAGCCCCGATTTCCGCCATGTCCCGATATATACGAAAACACCGCAATTCGTTTATTCCTTATAATACGTCTTCTTTTCTCAGTTAACGTTTATTATGCTTACTTGGGCTATACAGGCCAACGTAACAACACCAGTGATATCAGTGATTACACAAGGTACTGCATCGCTATGCAGTTTTCGCCGTCTCTGCATCACAGTATCTTCAAGAAGAGCGTATCCTACGTTTTTTTCCCCGAATAATTAGTTGTGATTAAACTTGAAACAAGTTACAAACTACTTAGAAATATACCCCATAAAGACGCATAATGACGAAAACTTTCGGCCAGAAGCTTTTTGGCATACACTTCAATCTATTCCCCCAGAAAAAGAGGACTGCGTTATATTTTGTGATACATACAAATGCGTGGGCCCTTTAAAGAGGGTTTTAACCCTTGTGAAAAAACATTGTACTAAAGTATTTACTTAAAAATGCACAAAAATAATTATACTTTTAGCAAAGTCTATTGTGTTATATCTCTAAAAAACTTACTAAAGTGTATTTGATTACAGACATACTTGTATTCAAGTGTGCTTCAGTGTACTTAATTATGTTTAAATGCAAAATATATTTTCTAAAAGTGCACAGAAGTATAATGTCAGTGTATTAAAAATATGTGTATAGTGCATTTCTGTTACACTTCATGCAACAGCACACTGTTAATACAATTTAGTACTCCATTTTTTCACAAGGGAACAAAAAGAAGTAAAATTAAGTTAAGAGCACTTTACTCCTGCTTATACCCAGGATCCTTCAACAAGTTGCTTAACGCGTCTCCTGATATATTGTGACTTACGTGCAGCGATGCCACCGGCGGGCGCAGAGACGGTATCCGGCGAGGTCCGTGCTACAGGCGGCGGCTGACCGGGAAGGGCGGCAGCCCGAGCCGCGCTCCTCTTCCCTCGCACCGAGCGGCTTCGCTCCCGGTCGTGCTGCAGCTCGGATGATACCTTGACAGTGGAGCTCTTGGCTTTCGTCAGCGCTGATGTGACGGAGCCCATCGCTGTGCACGTTGATGGGTTGATGAAGTTGGATTAAATGGAAAGATTTTCCATATAAAGTTTGCTGTTTAATTTGTTGCCCACAGGATCGGTCTTGTGCGCTCATTAGCTATGTATTATACAATCTATAGCCCACAAGCTTCAACAATTAAAGATAGTTTTTCGTATTTTCTATAAGATATATTTCCTTCTCAGCCCGTCTGAGCTCTGAGATCCATTTCATTCATTATTGAAATGACGCGCTACTCTCAGATTTCCCTCTCTTGGCGATGTATTCCTCCCTCGCAGCTCGGGAAAGCCGCTGTCCCTTCGGCCGCATCGGATGCAGTGGCATGGAAGTTGTGCTGTAGTTTCCACCCCAGCTAAGCCAACTCCCGCCGGCCGGATGCCTGACGCAAACAAGCACTTGTAATTAGTCTGTCGAGTCTCGTTGAAAGCGGACGGAGAGAGGGGGGGCCCGGCACTTTCCTAGAACCTCACCCCACCACAAGTCTCTCTGTTTCATATTTAAGACTTCCTGTAGAATATTTTGGCAGTTTCATTTAAACATTGTGCGTTTAAATAAAGTGCACAAAACACATAATAATTCGGGTGTTAATTATTAAAAGTATAAATATGTAGCGTCTCTGGTTTGAAAGTCCTTGCGAACACTGCGTTTTACATCTATTATTAACTAATCAGGTAGTCTAGTATAACTTAATATTAACCATACATTTATTAATAGTGACTATACATGGTAAGAATTGGTAGCGTAAAAAGGTACGGTACGTGTCATTATTTTAATGGTTTGTCCTTGAACTCAGTCCCCCTGGTTATTATTAACATGCCAGTCTTGTTGCCGGAATAATAAGCAATTTATTAACAAAATGTAAGGCGAGGACAGCCCTTGGGATGCCACTTAAAAGTGGCATATGTGGTAACTGCGTCGCACGGCGAGTTGGGAACAATGTCAAAGCAACGGCAAAATTAGGAAGCTGGTGCGGACCAGGGCGCAGGCAGACGCGCTGAGCGATGCCCTAGGGTAGCCGGTCTAATCTCAGCGGTCGATGCAAACAGATTACACAACTCTTAAAAAAAACAGCGTGATGGCTCTTTGATCAGCGGCATGGGGAGGGGCTGCGTACGGAGTACTGACTAATATGCCTACTGCTATACTCCGACCGCATTTAAAACTATATGAGTATAAATTAATGTCTCACATTTTATGAGAAACAATTACCCTCAATTAAAACACTGAGAACATGCTTCGTCAACAAAACCTGGAAATAATTTGCACTGACAGCTCATTTTAGAGATGGTCTTCATCTAATTGCATGCGTCTCAAAAATCAGTGATCCTTTTGGCCAATTATAATTCATACTGATCATAGGTGCATCCACAACTATCTTAGACAAAAAAAAGTATATGAAACCACGAGCATTGTACAATCAGCACCATCCCAGCCTATGAAAGACCAGCACCATGGACAGCTGTCCAAATGAAGCACCCAGCCAACCAATAGGAAGTCCAGAGCTATGTGAGGCTCTACAATCGGAGCCAGTCCAGCCAATAGGAAGTTCTTAATCTTAAGCAGCTGTCCAAACAGTACCACTTCAGGCAGTAGTGATGGGGGTACCATGGACAGCAGTCTTGTCAGCACTATGATTGAAAAAAGAAACCATGAATCTCAGGAACCACTGAGCGGATGACAAATTAAACCAGAATTGGAAAAACAACACTTCCCGACAGATCCGCTGAGCCTGCAAGCCTCCAGAGGCATAAACCCCGGAGCTCTTTAAGTTACAAGCTTCAAGGTTTATTATTCTATATTTATGTACTATAACATGCATTTGCACGTGGATCCTAAAGAAATACGGGTCGGTACACCCCCTCGAGAGGGGCGTGCCCCCCTATAGTAAACTTCGTCGAGCTGAGGGTAGGAAATGTACACGAAAATCCGGTACGAATCGCTAAATGATTTTAACAAAACTTTTTTTCAGGGGGAGTGAGACAAAAATAGCGGGGTGTAGACCGCCTAATGTGTCTAAATCTTATGCATAAGAATATTCTCGCTGCATCATGCAGTTCCAGGTGCTGCCAGTGGAGGGCAGCCTTGTAAAATGAATGTAAGAGCCGCACAACTTTGGTTTATGGGGATGAATTAGGCTAATTGAAGTCGTATATGAGATGGAAAAACTCCCATAATGAACATAACATAAAAGAACATTTAGTTGTATGCAATTTTTACTTGTTTCATTGTACTATTTATTTTGTATTTGCCGATTCGGTTTTACTTTAATGTGGACTGAATTTTGGGATTGCAATTAATAGTGTAAGCTTTCAACTGTAGGGTGAGCATCATGCACTAAATGGACTGACATGATTGGGCAGAGTGTCTCTGACTTGTAAGGGTGTGGCCATTCCAAAGTTTTATGCTTAAAACTAATGGGGGGGGGGGGTGTCTCTTGTCGTCCTATCAAGAGAACTGGGGCATGAAATGTTGGTTTTCAAATGCACTTGAAGCATCCTGTCTGTTTCAGGATTCTGTGGTTCAGCGTGAGTCACACGTCTTGTGACGGTCATGCAGTCTTAAGGGAGGCAGAGGAGGAAGGCTTTTTGGGCAAAGGGTGTCTGGGATTAACACATGGGACAGAGGAGTCAGAGCAAGACTTAACTATCGGGGCTCTCTGTAAGCCTGACTTCTATGCTCTCGTATAAAACTACTGATAACGATTTTAACAACTGTCACATTACTGTCCTACATAAAACAGCCATAATGGGTGAAAACCGCCCCCCCCCCCCCCCCCCCAGACTCATAGGCACACAGAGAAGCAGTTTATAATCTTATTTAACCTTAGTCCTATGTTAGATTTCTGTTCCTATCTCTTATATTAAACTGCTTCGACCCGTGTCATATATCAGCCATAAAATAACCTCAAAACAATTATTTATCATCCAATTTGTCTCTTACCTCTTGGTTACCTTCTTAAGTTTCCTTATCCGTGAAAAGAATGGTTTTAATATTTTCGGTCTGGCTTTCTGGACCTTTCTTATGACAACATACCTCTCATTTTCAATAAAAAAATAATGGTAAAATAAACCTCAAGAGAATTATATAAATAAACTGAATTGGTCTTATCTTGCCTTACATGTCTGGGCAGGCCTTGCCTCGTGGAAAAAAAAAACAGATCTGTTATAATCTTGACCAGAGCATGTATAATTTAGTGATTTTTAAAATTATTTTGTTTAAAAAGAGGGTTCCTGACAAAGTCAAAAAGCCTTGATACAGTACATAAATTTTTGTGGTTCTTTTATGCATTTTAAACTTACAAACGGGTTGGTGCCGACCCAAACACGATAACAAGGTTAACGGAATGTTAACACCTCCCCGCCCCAACAAATTGCCCAGGGCCCTCTGGCTATGCAAGTGAGTCTCTGCACACATACAACTATCACGCGTGTCAACTGCAGGTTCACAGCCTTGACTCAACAGCGACCTAAAATCATAATATCGATTCTCCTCTTTTTCCCCCCTCGCTCTCTTTTTATCTGTGTACTCTTCCGCCTAGGTTTTAATTGTATTAGTTCACAATGCGTGCCTCATATTATCAGAACGATCTTTAATTATGCAGACGGCTCGTTCCATCGATCGTCTTGGCTTTTCCCACGCTTCCTTGTAGACCGTTATTCCGTGCCCGTTAGATGACTAAGGCAGTAAAAACCTCTCAATCCACTCTATTCATCAGGCAGGAATAACCCTTAATTTCTATCAGCTACTTAAGATTTTATTGTTAGCTGGATGAACATATTCACACTTCTGAGTTGTAGTCATGTGACAAAATGGCTTAAATTATTAGTTGTTGCAAAATTCTTGGTACCGTTCCTGGTGATTTGATTTTAACATCCTCTGTTAAGATGCACTCTATTTCAGTGATCCACGAATTATGGATATTAGATTAAGTGACTGGGGACAAAAGCACAGTATGTTTTGCCCCAATTGTCCTGGAATCTGGCTCCTTACTGAGATGCATCTATTACATTGATTTGTTTTTTTGATTAGACATCTTAACTACCGGTTGGACTAATCAAGTGATATAGTTTATTTCATTGCACCACAAACAAACCTTTTTTATGCATTAAATTGTGAGCTTACTCTCTGACATATAGCCCATCCATCTATTTTTAGGAGCCTGTGTTGGAAGCTACAAATACAAGGCAGGGAACAACCCAGGATGGGGCACCAACCACTCACAGGCCACACTTATGCAGCTATGGGCAATTTGGTAGCTCAAACTATTGGGGGGGGGGGGGGACTGGAACATATAGAGGAAACCTCACCATGACACAGAGAGAACATGCAAACATGGAACCCTGGCAGAGACTCGAACCCGGGTCCCAGAGGTGTGAGACAAATGTGCAAGCCACTGTGCAGCCTGCACATGTTTCTGTACTTGAGAAGTCTTTATGTTTTTTATTTTAGGGCAAGACACCTTAGAATCTCACTCCAGCTGCTGGACATGCAAGTTGCAGAGTGTAACTCAATTAAACATGTATCCTATGTGATTTGGCAGAGGGAGAGCTGACTGAATAACAAATCTTTGTGTTGAATGAAACCCAAAGCCATATTTTAGGCCATAAAAGCCCCACACAATGTGAATTATTTAGCTCCATTAGACCTACTGACTCCTTCCTCAAATAGACAGCTCAGAATTTTGTCTCACACGATTTACACTAATAGAGGACAGAACTTTAAAGAAACAGTGAAGTTTTTTCAAAGATTTATTGGCATACAGTTTGTTGTGCTCTGAGTGGCAAAAAAAGCTCGCAATGAAAATGTCTACT
Source organism: Stomatorhinus walkeri (assembly GCA_026784285.1). Lineage (NCBI taxonomy): Eukaryota > Metazoa > Chordata > Actinopteri > Osteoglossiformes > Mormyridae > Stomatorhinus > Stomatorhinus walkeri. The sequence goes on along the minus strand of JAODUD010000082.1, from coordinate 5,683,282 downwards.
ACTGCAGAAAATATTGCTGTTGTGTATTTGGTATGTATTCTGTGTCTGAATATAAATTTTGCTAAAAGGATCGTTCTTCAAAGCTATAGTTCATGTCTACAGCACCTACACCTAACAGAAGGCACTTTAAAGCTTTAGTTTCTGTTGTTTCATCCTTACAATGTAGTTTTCTTTCCTAGTTCTTGCTCTGCCTCCAGAAGTGCTGCTTGTTTCACAGTTGCCATTTCCTCGCTCTCCATGTCCAAGGCTTCACTCCAGGTCACCGTAGGTCGACTCGTCGAGCACCTGTTTGGCGTGGAGGTGGGGAATGGCGAGGGTTAAGAGGCTGTCTGTGGGGTCTACAGCAGCAAGGGTATAGACCTCCCCGTTTTCCTCCACCTTCCGTACATGGCTCATCTCGCGTGCGTCACTCTCTGTAACCCGTGCGCCCAAATGTCATTCATTTAATTCTTTCACTTGCGCATTCCCGCAAATGGAAGAATCAAGACTCGGGAAGAGATGGAGGATTGTCGTTTACAAAATATCTTTTTCAGCCTAAGCATGCATTTCTTGCATGATCAGTGTGTTCTTTTACATTCATAATCACTGGTCGTCTTTCTCTCTATTATCTTGCAGACATCTGTGTTCCGTTATTTTTCATCGGATTGGGGTTTCATGGTGATGGAGCCTGACATGACATCCTTACCTCACCATCTCTGGTCTCAATGGTCTTAATAACAACCTTCTTGGATGTATAGCTGTCAATTGTGGGCTTGGCCTCAAGGATGGCGTCTGTATGGACAGATAAGTTGGCATGGTGACTCACAGAGCATTCCGCCCTCTGCGGGCAGTGCCGTGAAGATTCATAAGAAATTAGCCTTAGCTTTAAATGAAATAGGATGCTGGGGGGGGGGGGGGCTACCTTTCAGGTTGAAAGCGGCAAAGTTGGGCAGAGGAGTGCTGATCCTATGGGGAGAAGCAGAGAAGAGGAGAAGTGTAATTCAAAGAACGTGCTCTTTTTGTGCAGATATACTGCACATTCATAGCTGTTAAGATGCATGGAATCTCGAGCTTCACCACATTAATTACCACCATCAAAGGCTATCAGTCATGACCTGCACCCTGTCATAATGCCTCAACTCTAAACAGCCCCAAAATGCTATGCATCTATGGCAGTGTCCTGGAGAGCTACTGTCCTGTAGGTTTTCTATCTTACCTGGCTTCTGATGAGCCACACCTGTTCTCAGGCAAATACCAGGTGTGGCTCATCAGAAGCCAAGTGGGACATGGATAGTAGCTCTCCAGGACCGGAGTTGGACTCCCCCGATCTATGGCCTACTGTCAGAGATTAGGGTTAGTAACATACAAGTAACATACAAATGATTGAATTTTATAATAATACCCTACATTATGCACTAATGTGAGATTTCTGACTGCAAGCATTGAAAAGCAATGCTCATCCATGATCTCGCACCTGCATTTCCAGTACAGATTAGTGGCGATAATGTCAATTTCGTATTTTATAATGTATTTGCTGGCGATTTTTCTTTTGTGTTGATGCAGCGACACAGTCTGAAAGCGCTAGCACCCCAGATTCACAGCGCTGTGCTCCGTATGTGACATCACCGGCTCTCCTCGCCCTCCAGCAGCTTCCTGTAGGTGGCGATCTCAATGTCCAGTGCCATCTTGACGTTGAGCAGGTCCTGGTACTCGCGCAGGTGGCGCGCCATCTCATCCTTCATGTTGTGGATGTCCTCCTCCAGGCGCGCGATGGTGTCCTGGTAGTTGTTGCACTCCATGGAGAAGTTCTCTTCCATCTCCCTCATTTGGCGCTCCAGGGACTTGTTCTAGTAGTATATGGGTGG
>JAODUD010000082.1:5658434-5671892 GCA_026784285.1 Stomatorhinus walkeri | reverse complement strand
AGCAACCCCCCCCCCCCCCCCCCCCACACACACACACACACACGTTATATTGTATTTACTGTTTTATGTTGTATACTTTATTTCTGGTTTCTTTAAGCTCTGTCGTTTAGTCCCGCACAGTCAGAGCTACGTCTCGGTGCAGCAGGATCCTCTGAGATGAATAAAGCTTCATTTTATCTTATCTTTCTTATCTTTCTTCATGCTGCGCTGCTCTGTCCTGAAAAGACAGGTAGCATGTTAATTCCCTTCCCGCACTCGTCCATCTGACCGCTGTCTGGTTTCTCAGTCAGGCCAACCTTAATCAACCTGCATTTGAATCTGTAACTGCCTGTCCAATCAGATTCCATGCAGGATGCATGATTCATTTATAATTAACCAATCAAATTAGCTTATTAATTAGTGTACGGGAAGATATAGGTTTGCGTTTGCACCTGGTACAGGGAATTCTTTATCCATGAAAAATATTGTTCATCATATGGCTTTCTGTTCCATGATGTACAGAACATATGTAAATAATAAATGTTTCCCACAGGCCTCATTTTATATAGACACCTTTAAAGGCCAGTACTTTTAATGAGTCATATTTTCCATATTCAGAATAGGCTGTGCTCCGCACTTCTACCTGATAATTAATACAGCATGATCTATAACCTGGAAAGTGAACAGTAAAAGGTAATATAGCGTTAAACCAGAAGGCATCGTTAATGTCGTTGCCCTGGAAACCAGGCTGTTTGCACCGTGTGCGTTCCCCCCCGCCAGCGCCCATGGCTGCGCCTTATGTCCTGCTTGACTCCGCCCCCCAATCCTCATTTGTTCCCTCCCCCCCACACAGCACTCAGCACTCACAGTACTGTCCAGAAGTCTTGAGTCGCCAAAGAAAATCAATTTTACCGCTATTTATCTGGGCAGAGAGTACGCGTTTGCTATTGAAAGACACTGATTAACTTTAAATAGCGAGTAAACAGGAGTATAATGAAATGTGAATTTCTCCAAAAGCTTCCTGATGACTTTGTTGGCTGGCTGGCAGAACACTGCTTTGGATGCTAACCCTCTGCTGAAGGGCACCGTGTGTTTGCTAAATTTTTGCGGCACTTAATTAATTAACCTAATTAGTTCATTTGCTTCATGAGGTACTGATCAGCTAAACAGGGCGTGCTAGTGGTCCTGTTTCGCCAAACAGACAGAGGTATTAATCAGCAAATTCTGGGGTGACTTAAGGAGAGACTGAGAAATGGCTAAACTGACACACACGGATAGACAGAAATCTGTAGTTTTGCACCATCTTAAGTGCAATTCGAGCAGCATTTTCTCTGACGCCCTAAGACTTTAGCACAGTATTCTGTATTTTAACATTGCTGCCATTGTCCCTGCACTATTGAGGGCTTTTCAGAGCAAATCGGAGGGTGACTCATTCTGGGGGGGCACTGGACAGTTTAATTAGTCTCCTGGGAAACAAAAAAGGGCCGTATAGAGAAGGAGGGACGGTTCTTTTTAGCGTTCTTGAAACTCATGCTGGAGATAAAAGAAAAGCCAGCAGGGACAGCAGCGATCTCCAGACAAACTGTCCATTCATCCCTGATGCCCAGGGGTCACTGCTCTGGAGTTTGGGGGTAATTACCAGCAGCACAGAGCTGGAGAAGTGGATGGATGTAAAAACCGCAGGCATGAGGTAATGGGGGAGGAGACTAGGCTGTCTTTAGGGGGACTTAACAAATGTGAAGGATCTCCAAGCAAAGAAATGTATGGCCCTCTCACGCAGGATCTGGTATGTCGGCCTGGCCGAGTCTGATTCTGTTGAAACTAATTCCCTTTAACTTTATTCTGTTCCCAGGACAATACTGGTATAGATTTTTTATTTTTATACATTTAAGTCCTTTTCGAAAGGTACATAAATCTTAATGCATGTTTTACTACTTGTCCTTGAACTGTTTCACAAAACATGTTTGTTTCAAACCCGCCTTAGTGAAATATGCAACGATCTGTTGAATTGGAATAAAGGGGAAAAAGTCGCCCTTGAAAAGTCACAGGGCAGATCTCGGGAGAAGGTCAGCGAGATCACATACCAGGGGGACCACGCAGCACTGAGCGCGTGCGGGAAGGAAGGTTCTAGAAGCACGTGTGGTGGGTAGAAAAGGCTTGGGAGCAGATGGTGGGCATCAGTGGGTAGACGCAGCAGAAAGTACATTTTGGTGAGAAGATCACAAGATGTGCCAACCACAAGGCGTACGGAGATACAGAGGCGACATAACAAGCTGTGAGGTCTGCTTCAGGAACCCGCTCTCGTTTTCAGTGACGTGCCTCTCTCTCCCTCACCAGTTCTGCTTGATGCTAGGAGGGTGGGGTGCTTCATGCACTTTACTCCTGGTGGAAACTCTGCAGAAGAAAGCTTGCGTTGTTCCTCTTCTCTTACAGCATCAGAAGGACTCCAGCTGGAAAATCGAATCTTGCTCACTCATGGTTGTTTGCGGTCATTCCTGACTAATATAAAACAGAGGCCTGTTCTGAACCTGGACAGGGGGGGGCTGGGGGGTGGGTCTCCTGGGAGAGATCAGCCTTCAGGCTCCTTTGGGGCTCTTGGCACGTGGGCCTTGCAGTCTCCTTTCACTGTCTGTGTTTAACAGGTCACTTGGGGTGCTGCTTTGCTGGGACCACTGTCGCTCTGGTTGGTTAAGCATGAAAATTGAATGTTCAGGTTCCCTTCAGCATTGGGTCCACCTGAGATAAGAGGAACCCCCATGGTATATTATGAATGCTGTAGCCTGTTCTACCCTGCAATGCTACAGATAAGAAAAGGTAAACGGCGTCCATTTCAGCAAGGACAGGTATATGAAATCAAACCAGATCTCGGGTCGTGGACGGGCTGCAACTGGGACCATCGGGGTCTGGGCGCATGTAGGGATTATTTTTCATGAGGCCCAGTCTGTTAGGATACAGGTGATCTGTGGACTCATCAGCTGATTAAACCCCGCCCCAGGATGTCCGTTCCCCCGCTCACGAAACAGGACGGCTTTCCGATTTATGTCAAATTTACATATTTAGTAGACACTTTTGTTCAAAGTGATGTACAAGTGAGGAAAATAGCACATTACAAACATTAATCTGTCAAGGAGTCGAATAGACATAAGTGCAGCTAGGCTGAGCGTCCGGTGAACGTCCTGGTATCTGAGAAGGAGCTACACAACAACTTCTAACAGAGCAAGAATCTAATAAGACTATTAAAGGACTATTGTGCAACATGATGACATTCAGGGAAGGTAAGGAGGCACCTTTACTAGTCATTGTAGCACAAAACATCTTAAGTACCTTCTGGTTTGGACGCCTGTCCTCTGCAGACATACCTGGTCAGGCCCCCCCCTCTTCAAACTCGCGGGAGGCAGAGATGTTTGCTGGTCATCTGTAGATACACATGTTGGAGGTTAGCATCTCTGATTTCTTAAGACATTCACCAAACAGTGAAAATGTTATCAAAGGAGTTTTGAAGCTTTATCTGCAGTCCGCATGTTGGAGGTCAGGATCACAGTTACCCATAATCCTTAGCATTTTTTGCCATGAAAATTGTTCCTGATGTTCACTTCACGCCCTTAGAGTTTGTATAGTGATGCTAGCGTCAGCACACACACAAATGTTCTAACATGTATCATAAAACGTTATTGTGCTGAAAAAAGTTTTATAACCCTGCAGAAAATTTTTCGCAACTAGTTTACGGGTTCGCTTTCATACATTTCATACAAGGTCAGTCAGGATATTGTTTTTTTCACCAAGCTTTGCAGAGTACGAGAAAGAATATTTTAATTAAGAGTCATCATTAACTCTGATGATTACCATGTGTGTGCTGTGGGGCACAGAAATCGGGCTTCTTATTATGGGATACATTTTGACTTTTGGTGTTACAGGCAGAAGGTGTTGCTTTCATCATTTTGAGGAAGGTGACAGGCGACCTCTGATATTTGCACCTTATTTTGGAGTATTCTCCCTTCAGGGGTGGGTATCTCCTTATGAGGTGTCTGGGCCCCACTTCTCCAGTCAGATGAGACCGCAAAGCTCTGAGCTATCCCGCCAGGTCTCGTGATAAGCGGTCATGTTCCAGAACAGCTGTTCAGCGGCCTTTTTGCGGAACTCTTTCTCCGCACTGCTCGTGATCATGAATCAGCCCTCTGGTCTTCGCTGGTCTCCGTGGAAACTAAACTGAATCCCTTCTCTGTGTAATCCTGGAGTCAGGACCTTTCATCTGCTATCGCCGTGTCTGTTGCTAATAGGAAACGATTAACTGTTTACCTCACCTCACCTCCAGCGGGTCTAAACATCCGTTACTCCTTAGCAGGGTGGACCCCATTTTTCTGGAGCTTTCTCCTTATGGGTTAGAGGCTCATATCAGAAATAGTAGCAGTCAACATCTTTTTTGGTTTTATAACACAAGCAATGCTGGTCCTCCTCACATGTGGTCCTCATGGCCTAACAATGGTCCCCACAACATGAAAATGACAATTTTTTATCCCCAGAATGTAATATATACAAAACAGACACACACACGGATACACAAACATATGAAATATATTACATCATTGGGGAATATTATACCTCCATTCTGCCAATTTTATTTCACATCCTAATTGACATTTTGCCAGGGGGCCCAGAATTTCAAGCTCTCCCCCTGTACACCCCCAGTCAACAGCGCCAGCACGCTACATAATAAGCTACATTAGCTAATGGGTTCCAACAACCGTCCGCTACACACACCCCCTTCAAAGCGCTGATGCTGCATTTGCTGGGAAGATGGGGATTCGGCTTCAGATTCTGATACTCAAAAATGATGTAATTTGCATGAAAAATGTGCACTAATCACACTACAACACATCCATTATTTGTTTATTGCCATCTATTTGTCAATCTTATTTAAAGCAGCACCCCCCTGCCTCCACCCCCTCCCCCACGTGTCCTCCTCCTCTCTCTCACTTTGTGTCCTTATGACACGCCCTGCACGTCCTCTGTACACGGCACCAATCAGATCCATAAAACCCCCCATACATGTTAAATACGACCCAGATAGTAATTCCAAAGTGTGGTGACGTTCCTGGGACCGGCTCATTATCCAGAATCTGCATTCTCAGGATCCAATAAAAGTTACTGACGAGCTAGTTGGCTCGCCATCTGAGGGGACGCGGCGGCGTGCAATTCCGGGCGAGGAGCCCAGCGCCTTCCGTGCGTCCAGCCATTTTGTGCCCGGCATAAGGAGCCTCTGAGAGCAATTCACAGCCAGAACACTTCCAAACAAGGCCATTAAGTGTCATCGAGATGTTTTTTTGTGATTAAAAGCAGGCAGGTTAATAATCAGGCCCAGCAGTCAGGCTCATGAGCTCAACACGGTCCCCAGGGACTCTGCCACAACGCTCAGCGCCTTAACACCACTCGCCCACTGTGCCGGGCAAACAACTCGTTAGCGAACGAAGTTACAGAGTTACAGAGACCATTGCGGCGTTCACACTTAGATCATCTTTCCATAATATTTTTTAAATGGATCAATAGTGTTTTTGTGCTGTGCAGCACACCCCCCCCCCAAGTGGTGTTTGGCATGCTCTGTGGTGGGCTGGCCAGGTACATAACGGCCCTGCCTTTTTAAATGCCCCCCCGCCCCCCATCTTTCAGGAATCAGAAGCACTGTCCAGCGTACACAAAGACACATTGTGTCCTGTAAGTGTGGCTGAGTGGGGGCTAAGACCCGGGTGTGTGGAGGGGCTGGGGGGGGGGGACCTAGTCAGTCAGCCGCCACGTGCAGGCGGGTTCCACTGCATACCCAGAACCGCCTGAGCCCCCAGCTGCAGCAGAACCGCGGTCACTCCCAGTCGAGCCCGTCTGAGTGAACATGTCCAACTTCCAAACTGTCTGTCCTACTCATTTCATTTTGTTGAAGAAGTTTTGAGGGAATGAAAACTTCCTGTTTGATTGTCTGTTCAGTTTCTGGGATCTGTTGAGCACATAGATACAGTGGCAGACATAGAAAAGCTTTGCTTTAATTCCCTGGTAATTAGCAGAGTCATGTGCTGAGTCATGCGGCGCCCCGTTTTCTCTGAGCTCTTATCATGTGACCTGAGTCAAAGGTCACAACGCCTGTGCTGGGTTCTGTAGTCATTTTTTTCCCCTCAAACACAATGAGTAAAGCACAGATGTCAGGAAGGAGGAGGGTCATCTGGTAAGCTGGCAGTATACATGAGTTTCATTAGCTTCCCCAGTGGGGTGCTGGATTGTAGCTGGGTTTATGTGATCTGGACTCTGTGGCGCCCCCTATGTCCTCATTCCATGTGGATATTAGTAGGGAATTTACTGCTAACTGCTAAATGCCAGTGTCCTCTGGGAGGGCGCTCTCGATGCCCTTTGTGTGGGGCATGCTTGGCAGACCCCTACCCCTTTTACATCTCCCTGGTGACCGGCTTTAAGGGGTGGCAGTGCCAGGAAGTGTGTGGGCCGGCCGCCCTCATGCGGGTCATTGTTCGCCTTGACAAACACTGCGGGCACCAGGGACAGGCTGAGGCCCGCTCCAGTAGAGCCTGTCCTGCCTTATTACTGTACTTTATCACACTGATCGAGGGCCCAGTTCCGGCCTTGAACTCGCAGGCATGCTGCACTCCAGACCTTTTTGTGAGTCACAGTAAATCATAGTGAGTCACAGTATGTTACAGTCAGTCGTAGTGAGTAACAGTGGGTCACAGTAAGTAGCAGAAACTCAAAGTCAGTCACTGTGGGTCACGGTAAGTCACAGTTACTTACTGTGTGTCATAGTCAGTCACTGTAAGTCTTAGTCACAATGGGTCACAGTAAGTCACAGTGAGCTATGGTGAGTCACAATAAGTCACAGAAACTACCAGTGTGTCATATTAAGTCACAGTAAGTCTTATTGTGTCACAGTAAGTCACGGTGCGTTACAGTATGCAACAGTAAGTCACAGGGAGTCAGAGTGAGTTACAGTATGCCACAGTAAGTCACAGGGAGTCAGAGTGAGTTACAGTATGCCACAGTAAGTCACAGGGAGTCAGAGTGAGTTACAGTATGCCACAGTAAGTCACAGGGAGGCCTCTGATTTGACTCTTCCTTCTTTGGCACCTGCAGCAGCAGTTGTGGCCATATGATGCACCAGAGGTCATATGACAGCACACCAGAGTTCACTTCTCTCTGTGAATCCTATGACACTGAAGCATCCGGAGACCCCTCCCCAGGAGCCACATGCCCTGCCCATCAGAGGAGCCTGCTATCGACCCAGCCGCTAAAGTCCGACATGGCGGCGTTCTGCACTGAAACAGCACAGACCAGGAGAAGTTATCGCAGGCTGAGAGCGTCAGCCGGACACAGCCGGTCCACCGCGTGGCCAATTTGGGCTTCCTGCAGGGCGGTGAGGGCCGTCTCATTCGGCTATCTGTCCTGACGAAATAAACAGAATCTCCAGCAATGCATTGTGGGTAAGCGTGAGGAGCACAGCTTAAGCTCAGGGAGTCTGATCTGGGAATTCAGTTCTCAGTCCGTTCCTGCTGGCCACCGGGACCTGATGCCCTGGCAAATGGGTGTGGATTACCCTGGGGGGTAAACACCATCACTGTGTAATACAGTGTGTATAGGGGGGGGGGGGGTCTTGCTGTGCACTTAGAAACTCATTAGTCATGTGAGGCTGGCTTGGGGTCAGGCTGCTGGGCCATCATGATCGGAAGAGGCAGGATGTGAAAATCAGCGTCCACCAGCAGAAGGCCGGTGATTCTCTCCAAAAGTGCACATATCCATTCATGCCGGGGTGGGATCCTGTTAGGTTTTAGATCTATATGGTCAAGAAAATGGAGATTTTGAGGAGGGATAAGATAAGAGGCATGTGGGCTGGCCCCCGACTGCTCGGCTTCTGGAATGCCATCCTTCAAAGATCCGGAGAGGATCCGCTCAGAATCTGCCTTTGCGGACCCCGATTCAGCGGAGGACAGAGGACCCGGCCCCCTCATATCCGGTGCGCGGACACCCGGCCGTGTTCCCCTTTCAGTCGGGGGCCTCCGCATTGCCGGGATGAACAGTGCTCCCTCCAACCCCGCGGTGCCGGCTGTCATGTGCTAATCACCAGGTCTGGTTCATGCAGCCAGGCAAGGCTTCAACTTGTCATGGCAACCGACGCCATTTCCCTTTCATGTCTAAACACACGCCTGCGGACATTCACTCACCATCACATACAACTGAGATTCCACCCGTATACAATCGGTGGCATTCACACAGGCACACAACATACACACACACACACACACACACACATCTCACTGACAGCAGACCCCATTCCCCTTGGCATCAGGCCTGACATCCAAACACAGAATGGCCAGAACGTGATTGGGATTTCCCCAATGATTCAGTACAAGTTTCGCTGCCTTCCGCCCTGCTCAACGATGATGGAAACCATAGCAACCCACAGCCAGATCTGATTCAGCGCTTAAGGGGAAGTCAGGGAGCGATGTTGCGGTGTTCTTGGTGTGTCGGAGAGAGACGCGGTGCAAAAGCCTTGCTCTGTCGGCGTAGAGATGTGTGGAAGCCCCGCCCACAAAGGGAACCGCCCACCAATGAGCGCCCAGGCCACTCTCACAGGGAACATGCAGCCAGATCATGATGGTCGCTTTCTGCCCGTTTCCCTCATTTAGCAGATTCTTCATGCAGCCCGATGTCGGGCCCGTCTGTCATATTTATTTTAACGTGTGTTTTCAGGCTGCATTTATTTTTAAAGTGTGTAAATCATTTGTAGTTTCCTCCGTTTGTGCAGCCAAAACAAAACTTCCATGTAAAGTTCTGCGGTCTGGGTTTTATGATCTATTCAAGGTTTTTAAATCCCCGACCTGGTTCCCCTTCAATGCGGACCAATGGCGGAGCGCTGAACCCGATTGGGCCGCATTTGGGTGATTGGGCCGACCCTCCAGCGTGTCCTGTCAAAGGGGTGGGCCCGGTTCTGACAGCCTGGTCGTCGCGTCTCAGAGAGAGTATGGCCGTCTCCTCCCACGTGGTCCGTTTGGCACATTCCTGTCGCGTATCGTTAAATTTATCTCCACAGCGGGCTCTTGTTCTGTCCTGGGGGGGGGCGCGCCGCTAACCCGACACAAGACCGTTATTGTAACGGCGGATTCCAGCAGACCTAATCTGGGCAGCCAATCAGGGATAACTGTCTCTACAGGCCACTGACAGGATGAGTGGGACCTGAAATGACAAATAACAGCTCTGCGCAGATTATGGGATGCGGCTCCTCTCAGAAACAGCTGACAGGTTTCCCGTCGGGTTGGGGGGCTGTGCCCATGTGACAGCTCCTGTTGTGATAGGAAGCTGCACCCCGCAGCGTTGCTAAATGCCTTTTGGTTAACATGGGTGTGTCTGTTGCCCAACTCTCTTCAGTACATTTTCATCATTGGACTTGGCACAGAGCAAACCTGCAGACTCACTTTATCTGGTCTCGTTCCTTCATTTATCGTGCTTTTATTGTTCTCCATCTCACAATGTGCCAATTAAAAAGCTGTAAACTATCACACTTAATCCAGTAATTTTATTATGTAATTCTGGAATGAGAACGATGCATTTTATGTGGCTTTTTCTACACCCATTTTAAATGGCTCTCTTCCCTGCCATTTGTTGATGCAATTTCTATTGATCTGATGTGATCAAAGAGCACCCTGTCCCTCAGCAGTGGTGGATCCTTCCGGCATCACAGGATCCAGGGAAGCTGGAGAAAGGAAGCAGCATGAGAAGCAGTCTTATGAGGACTCGGCCTGGTTGGGGAGGTGGGCGTGGCCTCTCATGAGGACTCGGCCTGGTCGGGGAGGTGGGCGCAGTCTATCATGAGGACTCGGCCTGGTCGGGGAGGTGGGCGTGGCCTATCATGAGGACTCGGCCTGGTTGGGGTGGTGGGCGTGGCCTATCATGAGGACTCTGCTGGTCGGGGAGGTGGGCGCGGCCTATCATGAGGACTCGGCCTGGTCGAAGAGGTGGGCATGGCCTCTCATGAGAACTCAGTCTGGTCGGGGAGGTGGGCGTGGCCTATCATGAGGACTCGGCCTTGTTGGGGAGGTGGGCGCGGTCTATCATGAAGACTTGGCCTGGTCGGGGAGGTGGGCGTGACCTATCATGAGGACTCGGCCTGGTCGGGGAGTGGCCGCAGCCTCTCATGAGGACTCGGCCTGGTTAGGGAGATGGGCGCAGCCCATCATGCCTGGCATCTGCGTCACCTGTTGGTCCAGATCGGCTGTGGGCTCTCTTTTGGTTAGCAGAGCCCTCAAACAACCTCCCACGCTGCCCAGAAACTCACTTCCCAAAAAAAAACCATGCCCAGCTGCAGGAGAAAATAACCTGGAAAATCTGGGAAAGTTTTCAGCTAAACTGACCTGCTAGGCCACTGAAAATGAATAAGTGGTGTTTCTCCTGCTGGGTCCCACATCCAGTTTCAGTGGCTTCCTCACTTCCCCTGCCCTCTTCCCCATCGCTGGCCTCACAGGCAGGCCTGCATCCTCAGACACGATGAGCGAGGAATTTGGGCTGAACGGCACAATTTCTGTTTAAAACCAATCAGTCGCAGAAGGGAAACGTGCTTCCTGTACTGATTCTGCAAGTGCAGCTTTTAAGTCGTAAAAACCTACATTTAAGGTGCATTAACAGATGAAGGAAATAATTCAAGCATCAGATCATCATAAAATGTCCATAAGCCATCGTTCCTTTACAAATGGTTACCGACAGATCAATAATATATTGCATATAATATGGGAAGATGGTCATTTGTATAACCTTTATTAATGAATCAAAGCTGTTAGGGCAAAAATAATAATAGCAATAATAATAATAATAATAATAATAATAATAATAATAATAATAACAATGATAAAAAACTACATGCATGCACATTCTTATATATCTGCTGTCTTTGTTTCTTGTATTTTATGTGTATTATCTTATAAATACCTTTATTTTGTTATTTGGGTGCACTGATATCATCAGCTGGCTTGGGAGGGGTTACGCCAAACAGCCGAGTGGTGAGTATGTCCTTCCGGACCTGCAGGCCACCCCCAAGAGGAGGTGCAGGGACAAGGCATTGGAAATAATAAAAGACACCCCCCCAACAAGGTCTCCTTCTCACTATGGCAGCCTGAATGCCAAAACTGAGAGAATGAAGCCATCCGCATTCAGATCGATGGTCTCCTGCGTTATACAGTCACTGTACTCTGCACGCTTTTACCAACCCACCGTCATTGTAAACCTTGTTCAGTTTTTTCAACTGTTCTTTACGCTGCTCTCTGTTTTTTGCCCATATTGCAGTAATTTTATGTTGTAAATTTATTGCTGTTTTAGTACTTTCTTGTACCACATTTTTCGACAAGCCCGATCTGGCAAACCGGTGGAGAGGCTTTCCCTGCACAGTGGTACCTTGTCCCATTGTGTGTGTGACAAACAAAACTTGCAACTTGAATTTCAAAGTGATATTGTTACATATATATATATATATATATATATATATATATATAAAATTTTGCATCTGTTTTTCCTGGGTTACTTGATGTGTGACATGAACCAGAAAAAATCCCTCGAACGTGTAAACGCCCTTGGCAAAATGATGTGAAATTCTGATTTCTTTTGCTTGAGATAATAATTTGAATATTTATGAATATAAAGTAGACAGGGAATTATTAACCGCCAGGTGATGATTAAGCATGTTAATTAAGCAGCTGGCTGCACCCAGAGCTGCAGAGCAGGTGTGCTTTGGAGGGTTGGAGTGGCTGTTCTCAGATCAGCGAAGCTCTCCCCCTCCTCAGGATACTATGGCTGATGATGGCTCCTCCCCCTCCGCCAGCCATCCAATCGGCACGCGATCCCACCAAGGCAACGTCGGCACGGTCCCGGAGGACGGGGCCTGCTGAGGTCGGCACTGAACCTCCGCATCAGCAGCATCTTTTATTCATCGTGTCAATCCGTCGGCTGCTTCCTGCATTGCAGAGCAGGATTACTACCAATACAATTCAGCGTTAGGGGGGAGCATTCAGGGGCCGTGCCCCCCGAACAATGAGCTGCTGTGCCCCTCTAGCGCCACCCACTAAGGACACCATCTTTCATTTTATTTGAATTATTCGTTTATTCTAAAACAAACAAGCCGACCCGCTGAATCCTCCCAGCTTCACATCATCCGCTGATCCAATGCTTTGCCCCCCCTCCCCCATCAACAACTTTTACCATCGCCTAGGGCTCGGGGTATATCGAATTTTTATGGCATATCTATTTGTTTTCAGAGACATAGGATGACACAACACCAATTTTATTATTAAAGATTTTTGTTAGTAGAAACCAATAGTTTTCCTTCCCAACGCCCAATACTTGGTTGTAATGTTATACAGACTCCCAGTGTCCACAGCTAAATTCAAACCAATTAAGTTTCACATAGGGAAATTAATGGGGGGAGAGGGGAAGAATCACTGTTACTCAGTGTTGCGCATTTCAGGTCCAGAAACTATAAATCCAGGCCTGGATTTTGTTTCTACCAACCAGTTGAGCATAGAGTCCCAATCACAGAGTACTCAACTGGTTGGTAGAAACAAAATCCTGGCCTGGATTTGTAGTTTCTGGACCTGAAATATGCAACACTGTTCTTGCCTGGGTCATGCCAGCGAACCCTCTCTGTCATTTTATGTGGTCTGTTTATATATATTGTATATTGCTATTCTGCCTAAAAGTATTGACGTATGGTTTTCGGTCCACAACACCCAACCCTATGTGTGCAGCCACCCCATGTATCCATCCATCCATTTTCCAACCTGTTTATTCTTCTAGGTCATGGGCGGGGGGGGTCTGGAGCCTAAGGGCGTGAGACAGGGAACAACCCAGGATGGGGGACCAGCCCATTGCAGGGCACACTCACACAACATTCACACCTACGGGCAATTTAGTAGCTCCAATTAGCCTCAGCATATCTTTGGACTGCGGGGGGGGGAAACTGGAGTACCCAGAGGAAACCCCACGACGACATGGGGAGAACCTGCAAACTCCACACACATGTAACCCAGGAAGAGACTTGAATTCACCCCATGTGTCCCCCCATGAAAATCTTGGGCCTTTCTGTCAGACTTGTTCCGGCACCGGCACTGGCACTGTACTGGATAAAGCACCTCAATACTGAAATAAAAGAGTATGGCCCCACAGATGAACTACCCGGTTCTTATCTGAATCTATTCAAACACTATAATAATTGTAAAATTTTGCCAACTAAAACTGAACGGATTTTCCTGCATGGAAAGTGCCTATTTAAATCATTCTGGTAGCTTTTACTGTACATCCAGGACCTCAGTTCCACCTGTCCTGCTTTTACTGTACATCCTGAACCTCAGTTCCACCTGTCCTGCTTTTATTGTACATCCAGGACCTCAGTTCCACCTGTCCTGCTTTTACTGTACATCCAGGACCTCAGTTCCACCTGTCCTGCTTTTACTG
>JAODUD010000082.1:5641807-5658334 GCA_026784285.1 Stomatorhinus walkeri | reverse complement strand
AGTTCCACCTGTCCTGCTTTTACTGTACATCCAGGACCTCAGTTCCACCTGTCCTGCTTTTACTGTACATCCAGGACACCATCACCCTGTGCTGTACAAACAGCACAACGACTTCTGAAATCCTCTACGCTATAACGGTGAGTTTCAGTTTCTCGTTCTACATTTCCAATTTCTCTTCACTTACTAATCAACTAGTTAACATCTCAAGGGTGGGGAAAAGTACATTATTGGTATATGTTTGTTGTAGGAAGACGTTGAGGTGTCCTCATTCACTTTGTTACTCATGTCAGAAGTGGTGGCGCAGAGCCTTGGTGGGTGAAGGATGTGTCACAGGAAATCCCGACCAACACTGAGAACAGTTGATGTGAAGGCTGCCGTCACGCACAGGTGACTGTGTGCCATGCGCGGGCAGCCTTGTCGCCATGGGGACGGGCCCAAATAAAGATTTGGGGTATGTGGTGTTTCCTTGTATGAGCATTACACTAGTCAGAACCGGGGCACAGTGAAGACATGTGATAAATCTGTAGCCATTACATTCAATCAGTCAGTTTAAATGTAAAACCACAATGCCCACGGAAAGCTGTATAGGATAGAATAAATGATAATCTGAAGAAGGTTCTGTTTCAATAAGAAATCGGTCGCAATCTGTGATCCATTGCTAGGGCCTGCTCTGGGTCTAGGCCTGATGTGTCGAGTCATTTCATGAATGAGAAAGTGGGGACCGACAGCTTTTCAGAGGACAGTGTGGATACAGAAAGATACACGCAGTGAGGACCAGAAAGGAGGCAGGGAAGGCAGAGATGGCCAGTATGCTTATTTCCCATTCTCTGAAGCTTCACCCTCCTGCCCCAACCCCCCGCCACAAGTCCTCCAGATATTGCTCCCCCAGAAGATAAACAAACTCCTGCCAGCACTTCAAAGACAGGGGTGCCTTATGCAGGGCAAGAACAGCTTAACCGACCAACACAAACAGCCCTTCATATGAAAACAACCCACCTGACCCGAACCCGAGCCCTGATTTTTTTCGCCATAAGAAATTCCGGCAGCATTTCAACAGAGAAACAGATGCATAAACACATTCACAACATGTTCCACCTATAAATCAGAGCATTTTTACTATGAAAACAGTCTGCAAACTGCTGAGCCACCGCTTCTCTTGTTTGAAAATTGGACCTGAATGCTATGACGCAGGTGAAGATGCAGGGAAAGTATTACTTGAAGAAGAACGCAGAGAGCGTAACTGTAATCCAGCATGGCTCTGATTCTGCTCACATCTTGTTTCATGAGTGACTACTGCCCCCTGTCGGTGAAAATATTCTAAGCCGTTTTCCCCAGACAAACTATTTTGATAAAACCTATGATTGCACGTACCAGTTTTAAATGCTTTGAAATCCCGTAATAAAAAACTGAACGTATTTTAAACAGTATGCGTGTAACACAATGTAGAAAGGTTGTCAATTTTTAAGAATTATATGCAGGGAAAATTAAGGAAATTATATGCTGTAGGGCGAATTATAAATGAAATGGAGAAACGTAGTGTTGAGCTAATAAAAGAGGGAGATTTCTTTGTGATAATAGCTAATTATGAATATAAATGTGTATTATAATAACATAAAATACATTCTGAGCACGGACAGTGAGATGATCACTGACGTTTACTGTTTTATTAGATATCTCTTTGTTAGCTGCTGCTGCTGAAATGAATCGGCTTTATAGAGTTTTATAGGGTAGAAAACGTAAACTAGAAAAGTGTCGTGCTCTGTACACACAGTCAGAACATTAGGCATTAGGCAGAACATTAGGTTCTGTCGCAGTTTTAAAATGCATCGTTCCACATGTAACACTTTGAACTACAATAACCAGACAGCCAATCGGCGCGAGTAACGTGCTACCATGGAGACGATTTTGTGCGTTCGGACGGGCTCGCGGCCGCGTTCTGCTTGCACGTCCACGTTGTCGGCTGCGAGCGTGGCGACGGGGACGCGCGGGCAGCCAGTGCACGTTTCATTCGCTGAGGAGCGCTTAAGCTACCCGGCCAGCCAGTGCACTGCAGCAGCGGAGCCATCGGCACTATGGGCGACCTTTCGGTTATTTCTCAGGTCGGATTTTGACAGGAAAACACCGGGAACATGACGGAAAGGTAAAGTAGCCGACAACGTTGTGCGTTGCATGCAAGTGATTTACTGTTTCAGCTTGTCGATATGCAAGAGTTATGTTGGAATAAGGATGACATTCACTTGTGCATATGACAGCCAGCTGAGCTGGGGGATACGGGGTGTAGTTAACTGTTGCTGCTTAGTTGAGGCATCGCTCCTCCTCTGGTTCCGTGCACCGGGGTTTCCGTGCACATGCAGTGCGCAGAACGATACTCGCGATGCGGCATGGTCCGCCTTCCAGGATCACGGGTTTTCTGTGAGCGAGACTGAACTGTCAGTCTTCCAGCCCAAACTGTAACCACCCGGTCCCTTTAATATGCATGCTAGCAGAAAGATGTGGAGCGGGAATGAGATTATTACAAATAATATTAAAAAGCGGTGTGAACGATGGGCGATGTTGGTCCGCTTGGGGTGCTGCACCTCTTCTGCTTTACATTGCAAAATATATGTACGACACCGTCACTGTGTGACCTGCCTTAATAATCTACCTACAATGCCACGTTTAATTAATAAACAGCATTAACTATGCGTAAAGCTCTGTGGCATTTGTTGATTTCATCTGGGTGGCATCAGGATGGTATTTTCACCGGTGGGTCCTGTAGCACTGGTTACACTGCAATTACATGTCGTTACCCCGAGTATTTTTTCCCAAGCGGAGTCCTCTGCTACGTTCTTGTGAAAAGTTTCACATGTTTCTTAATATTGCTCATTCGCACACGTTTAACGCGCGCTGTGAATCCGTTTCCGTGTTAAATGGGATTAATTGCTCCCGCCTCATTAAACATGCTGTGCCCGATTAACCGCGGCAGGACTAGTTAACGGCGGCTGCCTTTTGCGGCTGAGCGCAGGGAAGGTCGCACAGTTTGCGGAGGCGCAGCGGCGGATCACGTTTAACTGGCCCGGGGAAACGCGGCAAGGTGATTTCAGCTGACACAGTGCCGTTAGCGTGTGTTATGTGAATAAAAAATATGGCGTTTTGCATGGACATACGCTGCCGTCCGAGTATTGCCTTTATTCAGACACGGGCGTGCGGCAGTCCGCGTGTTTCTGCCTCTCTAAGTGGACTGGAAGCGCGTTGATTTTCACCAGGGCGGAGCAGCCCTATGTCCTTAAGCGCTATAAACCGTTTAAATCAGTAACTGGTTTGTTGTAAAACATGCAATGAAGTGAATAGCCCCAGTGTACGCGTGTGGATGTTCTGTGGGTCCGGGGCTCGAGCGGCTTCAGCACGCGAGGTTGCAGCATCGCGATCCCAACGTCTCGAGGCACCTCTATGTCCCTCCCAGTCTTCGTCTTTTGCCATCCCTCCCCGTCCCTCACCATCTCTATTCCTCTACTGCCCTCTCTTCTTTTTTCCATTCTTGTCCTTCGTGTCTTCATTCCCTCTCCCCTTTCTCCATTCATGTGTCCTTCTCCAGTCTGTCCCTTTCCATCCATGCCTCCCCCCTCTCTGTCCCTCTTCGTCCCTCTCTTCCCCTGTCCCCCTCCCCCCATTTCTATATGGGTGCCCCTGTCCTATTTCCGCAAAAACAAGAATGTGCAAATGGTCTCCAATCATGTAACAATAGATCCTTTAAAATGAGTTTGTGGGCTGTGCACACTGAAACAGGGCACTGGTTGCCCTCTTTTAAAAGGCCAATTAGCACCCGACAGGATCCCTAGAACAGCCAGAATAAGTATTCAGACATTTAAGGAACATTTTTGTTCCCTTTTGTGTCATTTTTGGGCCAGAGAGCGTTCTGGACCCGACATTTAGCGCCGCCCTCGTGAATTTAGGATTAGAGCTCATTACGGACGGATCGGCCAGGTGAAATTTTAATTAGCCCCGTGGACAGAACCCTGAGGAATCCCTTTGGAATTAATGACATCGGGATGGGTTGGGTTTGAGATGCGCAGATCACATGGTTTAGGAAAAATGTGGAGATAATTTTAGGACTGAATCAGACAGTTCATGCCGCAATCTAAAATGTAATAGCTATTTATCTGCTGTGTGGACGCCCCCTCCCCACCCTTACGAATGAATAATTTGGGGCTAAGAATAATCCATCCATATATTATGGAGGAACCGTGATTATTGGTATAGGATGAAATGACCATTTGTTGCTGCGGTCATCGGTCCACAGCTTCATCTCACTGTTCAGTGCTTCGGTTAATGAGCCTGGCTTGTTTGTGGTCATCTTTGGGCTCTGTTTGGTCCCCACTGTAGCACAGCACTCACGGTGACCTGCCACACACACACACACACACACACACACACCATCATGGGATGTATGGACACAGGCAGCTGCAGTAAGTGTTTCATGGATAGATGCTGAGCCCATTCGCATCATAAATGTTACACGGGGCTTCGACGTCAGCTACACTGGCCCATGTTGTGTGTGTGCATGGGACAGTGGTAGCGCTTGAAGTAGCTCCCCATTGGTTTGGTGTAAAAATATAAAAACACTTTGAATGTCATGAAAAACATTATATAAATGTAATATCCATCCATCCATCCATCCATTCATTCAAGTGGAATGGTTACTAAGGGTATCTGAGGACCCAATGTGAGATGGCATGGAATTCTGGGTAAATGACCTCTCTGTCCGAAATGAAGCGGCAGCATTCAGGAGCTAAAAAGCTTCCTGAAACGTCAGGAGGTTAAGAGTGTACTGTATCAGTAATCTGCCCTGCTTTTCATTCGGTTTTTTGATGTGCTTGTCATCTTGTCTTATCTTTAGTTTTCACACTCAACGGCACTATCTTAGCTTTTTTTTTCCCTCCCATGCTGGAAATGAAATTTTATGATTTTTTTTTGTTGGATGAATTCTTGGCGAGATCTCGTGAGCGCTCAGGACTGTGGCCAGTCTTCCCCAGAAGTGTCAATCCTGCCTCTCTGCCTTTTCCGGAGGATTCACGAGGTGATGACATCAGCAGATGATATCCGGCGCGGAGCAGAGTCCGTCCTGAGCGACTGTGACTCCCAGACCCCACGGCCTCTGTGCAAGGCCCCGTTCCCCATTGAACGTTGACCGTCGTCTGTAGCATAAAACGCACAGCTTCAGCGCGGGACAGGCGAGACAAATGGCGCCCCGTGAGGCGGAGAGAGGCGTCGCAAACAGAAGGGCCACGTCTGAACCGTTTTCCCCAGCCCGCGCGATTCGACAGTAGGCCCGCTCGTCTGGAAAGCTGAGATTTCCTGATCTCTGGCTGTGCGTGTGCAAGCTTGCTAATCTGTCGTGTGGGGACAGGACCTAGAAGGAGACATAATGTAGATCTCGGCATCAGATCAAGACAAAGCGCTTTTGTTCGCTGCAGTTTTCCGTCTGCCCCGGTGTTTCTCTGGTTTTGGTTTAGGGGTCATTACTGTAAAACATGCCAGTGGGCACTCTGCGGACATACAGCTAAGCGATGTCCGTGTGTTTGGGTCTGATGTGAGACCACCCCTTCAGCGTAACAGTGGTGCTGCTTGGAAGGGCAAATCCAGGGGGGTTGTGGGTTGGGGGGCCGAGGGCGGCTTTGGTCATCGACAGTACAACAGCAGTTTCTGGCTACCACTGTACAGATAGGTAATGTGTCAGATTATGAGGTAAGTAGTTAAACAAGGATCCGAAGAGCTTAATGTGTTGGATTTTCCAGCTGGCGTGTTGGTGCAGGCGTGGCACCAGAGGAGCCCCGGGAAGACACGCTGGTAGGTGTTCACCCCATGTTATTTAAAAACATACGGCTGGCATGCGGCTTAACAAGCTAGGTTTCTGTGGCCGTGTCCAGGTGGTTGTGGGTTTGAATCCCATAACTAATCGTATCACTATATGGACCTCAAGCAGGTTCCTTACTCTAACAGCTCCAGGGATTTAGGCTGAGCCTGCGCTCTGACCCGAAGCTTTGCTCTCATGTACAGGGTGGCGTGCGAATGATTGGGCTAGGCTGCTTTGTCTGTGATGGGAAGGTTGCTGGTTCAAATCACGTAGTCGGTAGAGTGATTTCACTGTCGGGCCCTTGAGTAAGACTCTTAACCCCAGATTCTCCAGGTACTGGAGATTTCTCAGTTGCATGTTGATTTGGGTAAAATTGTCTGCTAAATTATTGTATGGGAATATGTCTGTCTGTCTTGAAAGAAGAGATGGATACCCAGTTTCCACACAGGGAAGAATGCAGTAGCACAGCCTGTGACACGTGCTGGTTCTATGATTTCATAAGAAATGGCCCGGGTGACGATTGTTCACTGTGGATCACCGGGGGGAGCCCATTCAGTGAGCCACAGTGGATGAGTGTGCTTCAGAACGCCTCCCGTTAGATTAAGACATGAAATATTTCAGCTGCCAGATTTGAGAATGGAAGACCTGCCGCTTCGGTGAAAATGGGAACAAAGGAGGTAAGAGAGTGATACAATTAAAGTGGCCAGCTGAGAAACGGTGTTTTTGGCGAGTGAGTGAGTGAGCGAATCGCCCCAGCTGACCCCCCCCCCCCACCAGCTATGCCCCCTGATTATTTTTGATTTGGGGATTTGCCAAGGGGTGTAACAGCCAGATCCTCCAAGGAAACTGCACTCAGTCTGCCTGGATCGAATGTTTTCCTTGCTCTATGGGAAGCCGACATATCACGCATGGTGTTTTTACCCCCCAGTGTGGTATTTAGATGACGATTCCCCGTGTAATGAATGCACCACAGTGAAGCAGCTCCTGCCTTGTGGGAAGGAGTCGATGGCTGCGTTTGATGTGCAGCCGCTGCCCAGCTGTGGCACTCCATGAGGCTCTCCTCCCTCGTTAGCGGGCTGGCACCCGTGCCTGATGGACTTAATGAGCTCTTGATTGGTAACGACTTGGTCATGGGATGCCAGTCAGCCTGTAGAAGCATGACGCATCTCTCCACTGGGCACAGGTATTACAGGATGTATGGTATTAGTGCAGAGGAGAGAGTCAGTGGGCACTAGTATTAGAGAGTATATGGTATCAGTGCAACAGTCAGTGGGCACTAGTATTAGAGGGTATATGGTATTAGTTCAGCAGAGTCTGTGGGCACTGGTATTAGAGGGTATGTGGTAGTGAAGTTGGTATTGCCAACCACCAGTGATCGGATTTTACTCCACTCAGTCCTCTATCCTGCTCCTGTACCCCCCCCCCCCCTCCCCCCGCCAACCCTACTGGTGTGTAGAAGCTGGATAGATAGTGTAAGGCTGTGGGGTAGGGCTAGGAGTATGGCTGCCACTTCTTCAGCAGGAGAGGAATTCATCCCTCCTCGAATGAGCTCCTCCTGTGCCAAGCTAGTGTCAGAAATATTGATTTTGTGAATGAATCTGCAGACATGATCCTGCCACCCCCCGCCCCTAGCACCCCCCATGCCGGACTGAGGCACACTGGTCAGGCCCAGGGGGTCAGCTCATTTACTTGCCCATGCCGTATGCATGTTTGCATGTGACCATGGGTGTGTCTGGCTGTGGCAGTCTCAAATTCCAGCCCCCCCCTGCCCCCGTGGATGCACTCAAGAGGAAGTGGTGAGGTCATAGGATGGCAGAAGTGCTGGTTGCTAGGATGTTAGCCTGGACCCCCCGCTGGCGGGAACGCAGGAGCTGTCCCGCTCGAGGGCCTGTCCGATTTTCCTCTCCGTGACCGACCCGACAGAGCCGTTTCTGTCCAGGTCCGTGATCAGGGCTTAGACGAAAGGGACACCCAGTAGGAGGGTCGCAGTGGCATGGGATGGCTTGCTGGGACGGGCAGGGGGGCTGGGGAAGCCCTTTTCCAGACAGCCGTGTGGCTAACTCACAGTGTGCTTCCTTTACTCTGTGGGTGTGTGCCTGTTTGGGACACTCTGCGTCTGTTTTTTTTTAGCTCTTAAATTAACGCCTCTTTGTGTGTCTTTGTTTTAGCTATTGAATTAACCCTTCTGTTGGCAGGACGCCTGCAGAAGTGAACTGTGAGAGCTGGGATGTCCTTCTGGAGAAGGTCAGCTGCTAAGCAAATAGATATTTAATGCTCTATATTCAGACAAAACTCAGGTGTTCCAGGTAGGAGGAAGCACGCCTCATTGGGTGAGCTGTATTATGGATAGATATCCTAGCCAATCAAGGAATTAGTGGGGTGGTACTGGGACAGAGAGAACAGACTTTAACCAGCAGGATTGTCTTAGGGTCTGACGGGCATTTGTGTGAGTTTTGGGACACTCATGCACTTCATTCTTTAACACGTAAGTCAAGCCCTCAGCTGATAAACACGGCAGCTGGAGAACAGCCAGATCAACATGTTATTCACACCTGAAATAACCACAGCAACGGTGTCTTCTGTCCAGACTTTGACTATAATTAATTAGCTAAAGGCTGAGAAGCCCACCAGTCCTGAGGGGGCACTGTTTGCTCTCCCCGTAAAAGAGGTTTGGAGTCTTTAACACTGGACAAAGGTGTCAAAGTGAATTCTGAGGGGTTTTTTTTGGGTGATAGGGTGTCAAGCTCATGTGGATAAGTGTGTCTGGATCCACAGAGCACCAGGCTGGGAGACAGGGCAGCATCATCAGAGACTGGACCAGCATCCCTATCCCTGTGTCCCTGTACGTCACTCCCAAGGACCTTGATAAAATGGTACATCATCATGGTGGGTCATCGCACCAGCATGTCACTTCTGAGTGTCACAGCCTTCGGAGTACAAAATCAAAGAATGTGGATGTGAAAGGGTACCAATGGTGTAGACCACCCTTCTGCAGGCAGGGAACCCCCCCCCCCCCACAAAGCATTTGCCCATGTGGACCGACACGCGCAGATGGCTCACAGTCTTCACACGCCAGCCGGTGGGACGCGTTCCTGAGGGGCAATGTGGGCTCCAGCCCCACGGCAGGCAGGCGGGGGGCTGGCGGGGGCCCGGCTGTTCAGGAGTGAACCATGTCTTACAGTTTGTATTTGAATTCCTTTCTTTACCAAGTCTTTTAAATCATGTACTTGTGAGGTCACCCCTGGAATGATGGTTTTGCAGATGCAGGTGGGATCTGATTGGACGGTTCCCAGTTCTGTTACCCGTCTGGCTGCACCCTCTGGGTCATGTCCGCTTGATTGTCGCTCCGCCATTTGTGCTGTTAAACATCGTTAAGGGCGGAGCCTGCAGCTTGTTGGGCCGGCCGGTACGTGGCCTGGGTCCGATTGGGGACGCCCATAGCATTTTTTCGTCCTCCTGGTGAAGAAGCAGACAGCCGTTGCATATCACGGCAAAGATCCTCGGATCATCGGAAGTGTCCTATGTTCCGATTGGCTGTCGTAGTGTCCTGGCATCTTCCCGATCAATAGAATGTTTGGGATCCGGCCGCTAACCCAACACTGCTGGTACAAGTCAAAGGCCCGACAAGTCAAAAGACGTTCACAGCCGGTCTGAGAAGATGCCAGCATTATCCACCTGGATCAGGTGTGGTGCCTACCTGCAGACCTACTCTGGCAGGGCACGTGTACACCCCAGGAAGTAGTCCTGTAGCACTTCTGAGGTTCAAACCACGAGGTGAATGGAGAGATTAAACCATCCTGAACCTGGTTCTGATGTGAAATGCAGATGAGTTCCGTTTATTATGGTAATGAATAGAACAAACACAAGCCTCAGCCAATCAGGATGTGTGTGATGGTTTTTAGCTGCCCCCCTCCCTATTGTGTGTTTTCTAGCTCTTGAATTAGCCCATTCTGGCGTGTCTGTTTACCGCCTCTTGAATTACTCTCCCTTTGTACGTCTGTTTTTAGCTCGTGAATTAGCTTCCCTTTGCATGTGTGCGTTTTACTTTCTAAATTAGCTCCCTTTGTCCTGTGTGTCTCTTTTAGCTCCAAAATTAGCCCCCTCTCTTTGTGTCTGTTTTTAGCACGTGAAATTAGCCCCTCTCCGCCTGTCTCTTCCATGCACATGGTGTCAGAAGCGGAAAGTAGAGAGGGACAAGAGCAGGGCAGTGTCACCCATGTGACACGAGCGTGTGTGACATGGTTAATGACTTTCTCTTGAGGAATTGTAGGCCACGTTCATCTGAAGCTCTTTTTTTTTTTTCCTGCCCCTTTCGTAGCAAATTCTGAGTGACCCAGATGGGCGGAGTCGCATCTAAGTGGGAGTGGTTTCAAGAAATACAGCTCTATATGTCAGGTGGGCAGTGTTACATGCAGTGCTGGTGGGTGGGGCTTCATGTATCACAGCTAGATGGTACTCCATGTAATATCTGTAGGCGGGACTTCATGTTTCACAGCTAGATGGTGCTCCATGTAA
This sequence comes from Stomatorhinus walkeri, assembly GCA_026784285.1. Classification (NCBI taxonomy): domain Eukaryota; kingdom Metazoa; phylum Chordata; class Actinopteri; order Osteoglossiformes; family Mormyridae; genus Stomatorhinus; species Stomatorhinus walkeri. The sequence continues at coordinate 5,647,986 of JAODUD010000082.1, read as the reverse complement.
TATCTGTAAGCGGGGCTTCATGTTTCACAGCTAGATGGTGCTCCATGTAATATCTGTAGGCGGGGCTTCATGTTTCACAGCTAGATGGTGCTCCATGTAATATTTGTGGGTGGGGCTTCATGTTTCACAGCTAGATGGTGCTCCATGTAATGCTGGATGGTCTGGGTTTCCTGGTAGAATGGCAGGTATGCACTTCTGTCTTTCACAGACAAAGTAACACCGTTTACTGTGCTACTGCTTGGGACAGGAACTCTCTCCTGGGCACCAAACCTCACCACGCCGTCACTGCCTGTGGGATTCCCATTCAGACTCCAGGCCACTCTTCTTTATCTCCGCTCAAGCGATTGGTCACGCCTCTTTGAGCTCTCCCGTGCTAATCTCCCATTTTGGTCGAGGTTCAGCTCTCTGTTCCCGCGACCATGACGACGCGGCAGTCGAGGAACGGATACCGCCGGCGTTATGGACCAGACAATATGGCGACCGGCTCAGATGGAGGTCATCCGCGGAAGTTTCAGCCACCGGAGTGGAGCATGTGCGTGTGGCAAGCAGGACCGGCGGAAAGGTTCCCGTTTGGCTGCGTGTCCGGCATTGCTCGAGACGCCCATTTTGGGTACATGCTCATTAACATGTTAGCCGTGAAGTTACCGTGCAGTATGTCTGGTTTTTCTGGAAGGCTGCATGTTTGCATGAAAATTAATTAAAATTCTAAATGTGTCTTCTCTCCTGGTGGTGGGTTCTGGCGTTTGGTTGGCAGTCCTTCTTTAAATCCTACTGGGACTATGAAAGCCTGTCTGAATGCCGATGAAACAGGCCGTGGGACTCCAGCGTTGCCCCAGAGTCAAGGACTCCACCCCATGGGAGATACGACATGGGACTCGAGACATACTTGGGGTGGGGTGGGGTAGGGGACAGGGAAGCGAAGTCACTCTGCTGGGACATGGGACAGCTCGCAGTGTCACCTGCATCAGACGTGTGACATTACATGCTTCCAGCTGGAAAACCGGGCGTCAGGTTACAGTGGGTGGCGCAGTATGAAACAGTGAAGTGAAATTTAACTTGAAGTGTTGCAGTGTCCCTTTAACCACGATTCCATTTATAAACGGGAAGAAAAAAAGCTTTTAGGGTGAGTAGAAACGTACGCAATTCGTCGGTGAGATATAGTACGCTCTCAGTTGTGGTTGCGATCTTTGCTGATACTTGTCAGTGCAAGTCCTACAGAAAATGAGTGCAATGGGAAGTTCTGGAAACAAGAGGCATGCAGGAGGGCTGGTGCAGGGCCCCCCCCCCGGGGGTGTAGGATCTCTCCTTCTCTCTCGATCTCTCTCTCAGTACCTTCACTGTCCGTCTGTTTATTGTACGATTTGCAATGCAAAGAGAGTCGAATGCCGGCGGTTTGATACTCGTACTGCTGCGTTTTCCTGCTCACACAAACGCACTCAAGCGGCACTTTGTCTTACGCCGGCGCCTACAGGGCAGGTGAAGGGCACCGGAGCCATTTCGAAGGGAGAAACAGCTCTGTATCCTTGTTAATATTGATTTCCATTTCTCCCGGCAACCTTGAGGCTCGGTGATTTGCCGTCCCAGTGCAGTGTTCCCGCACTCCACTTCCGACAAACGGTGGCTGTCTGCTCTGAATGCGTCCAATGTACATCTGAAGTTTTCAGTCTATGATTTTTTTTTTTTTTTAAGGGATTTGACCCTACAGCCTGCTGGCGATTGTTGCGACGGTAGTCTGTAATTGTTAATGGCTGGAGCCTCATCTCTGGACTGCAGTGGATGTGGATGTGCTGATCTGCCACCTGATTGGTTGCAGTGTGACCCCCCCCCCACCACCACCACCACACAGGGTGTTCTCGCTTTGTGTCGGTGGTCCGGGGGCGGTCCAGTGCCTCCCTTATTTCCAATGCGTGTTACGCTGTACCATTTACAGCAGGGCTCAGTTTAAACATAGTGACACCCCTGTCCCGCTGACCCCCATCCCCCACCTTTTCCACAGAGAGATGTGCGGCAAAGCCTTGGACGGATCGGCGGGCAGGGCGCACGGAGCAGGTATCTGGGGGGGGGGCCCAGAGACTGGAATGTGCCCGGGGTGGGCTCGACCTGCTGAAAAAAAGAGATGGATAAAGAAGTAGAACTCGATGGTGTTCTCTGGGGAAGGTGAATGTCCTGACTCTATGCTGCCCTCCGCAGGAGGGACTAGCCTGGGTTCCTGAAGCAGAGAGAGGAACAGAATAATTTATAATATCTGATTTATATGATGTCATGGGGGTGGGGGGGGGGGTGGTATCTCTCAGATACTATCACTCTTCATGTGAAGGACCCCACCCCCTAAATCGATGCATGCAGACAAACACACAGACAGACACACAGTCACACACAAAAGGGGTTTCGCAAGGTTCTGCTCCTAACCATGAGTAAAGCTTCACGGAGTTTGATTTTTCCGCTGCTGAAAGTCCTGCCCATTGACCGCTGTAACTGAGCCAGCCGGTCAGCTGAGGTCCACGAATCCGGGCCGGATAGCGGGAGCGGTCGATCTGTGTGCGGGATGCTATCTCGGCGCTGATCGTTAAGCGGGCTTTTCCTTCGGGCCTGTGGTGGACAGCCGTCCGTAGGGAAACCCGCGGGCCGGGGCCTCGCTCGATGATTAATCCATATCGGCTTGCTTCTGCGGGTCTGTGGGCTGTGCCGCTGTGGTACCGCGGCACCAGAGACCCCTCGATGGCCCTGAGGACCGAAATAGGTCCGGAAGGTCCAGATCGGGGAAGAGGAGCAAATTCTGAGGCTGAATAATGAGGAAACGCCACGTCACGGACCTGAGTCAAGAGTCTATGGTCAGAACATTCCAGCAAGGTCCTTCTCATCAGCCTCAGTTTGTTACCATCCTCCAGCCTTTAATTCCCCTTCTGCTAGTACTCCCCTTCTGTGCTTGATGGTACGGCAACCATCTGCCTGAGAGGATGACCAATACTTTGGCTGGCTTGTGCTGTCGTGTGTATTTTTTAACACGTAAAGCAGATAGCAGATATTCTTCACGGTGAGAGATCACGCATGGGCCTGCGTGTCAGTGTTTACGCCCTGCCACGCTCCCCGAGCCCCGTCCCAGCTCGTCATTTGTCTCCCGACTCAATCTCTCCATGTGGGCCTTCTAATTAGTTCTTGCAGAAACGTAGTTCCCGACAGCCTGCCGGCACGCCGGGATTCGTCGCCGCGGAGCTCGGAAACACGGCGTGAGCCTCCGGCTCTGATAACGAGCGAGCCGCCTCGCTCACACCTGGTCCAGAGCTCCGGGAGCCTCGACTGACGCGTGCCTTAGAAAATAACTGGGAATAAAGTAAGCGATTTGTCCGCAGTGAGAGGGTCAGCGCTCACGGCAGCAGTGTGCACGATCTTTCGACTCAGATGTTATCTGTATGACAACGAGGAAGCCTGGGTTGTTGTGGTTCTCTCGGGGTTCTCCCATTTGTGGTTCTGGTCCAAATCTCCATGATGTATGGTTCTGTTCATCAGTCCTAACTGGAGTCATTCAGAGTTGGCCAGGCCGACAAGTTCGAATCTTGGAGCTGTCCTTGTAGCCCGAAGACGGCCTTCCTGCTGAAGCATATGGACTGACTTCCTCCGTGGAATCCCATGCAAGCACACGCAGCGCTGGGGTGGGCGTCGAACCCGCAGAGTTGCGTGCTGAGAGCCACCGTGGCACCCTGGGAACTGTCACTGTGTAAATCAAATGGGCCGCCTCGAGCGCAGATCTTCACGTGTTTGTTAGTCGACCCAACTGTTCGCCGGATTCAAGGACCAGTGAAGCGGACCCAGCGAGCCAGTTCATCGGCAGTACACGCTGCCCCGAAATGCCTCTCTTTGCCCAGCCCAGATTCTGCACCCAGCTGACCTCGCAGATGTGTGCGTTTCTCCCGGAGTGTGGGTCACATGACAGCGTGTTAGCAAAGTCCTTTTTTTCTGAAAACAAATGGTCTGTGATGGACTGGCATCCTGTCCAGCGTGTACAACAGGTGTATCCCCTATGAAACCCACCATAGATTCCAGTACCAACCCCCACAATCCTACCGGGATAGTTGGATGATAGATGGATTTTTCTAGAAAACTGAAGGGAATTCTTCAATAAGTCTTTATGACCTTAAAAAATGTGTTTTCACAGCTTGAGGTATGACAGTGTCTGTTGTGGTAGGCTGTGGTGTCATTTCTTAGTGTTCGTAAACACTAGCCATCCTGTGACTAAGATGGCACCCCCTGGAGGTATCCCAATGTACTGCATCTACACCGGCTGAAAAGATGTCAAAGGCAGAGCCACAATTTGAGGGGGGAAGCGGCTGACCGCCCCTACTCCTGTTCCCATCCTTGGAAGTAACGTCAGCTTGGGATCTCGGTTTGGAGTCCAAGTCAGACGTTTCCCTCGCGCCTTGGAAAAAGCCGGCATGCCCAGCGCTCCCGCTGGTAAAAATAGTGCATTAACTGAGTATAATGGAGAGGTGACTGTGAGCTTGGCCATAAAAGTGACATTGAACCTCAATCCCAGAGGATGGTGGGGGACACTGTTATTCCTGTTAGATGCACGTAGGTAAATTCGCCTCGAACCCAGGCCCAGCTGTGCTTATCTTCCTTTCCCCTTCACTTGCTTTCCCGGTCATTTTTGTAATCCTCTGTGGGGGGGGCTAGCTCAGGCCTTTTCAGGAACTTAAGGTATAAACAGATTTACAGCACTAATTTACTCGGTGCCCTTTGATACTTGGTTACGTTTTGGAATACAGTACAGTAATTATAACGCATCAGCAATCTCTCGGCTGATTTACATATTCAAACTAAATAAAGTCTAGAGTTTTTACCCAAAAGATGTCTTCTGAACATTTTTCAAACCCAAATGAAGGGGTGATTTATGCCCCCCCACTTCCTGCAGTACCAGATGTTTTGTGCATTTTATGAATAATTCCCCTGCATGCTCTTCTTAGTATCTGTCAGCTTTTAATAAATTGAGTTAATTATACATTTAACGTTTTGTACTGCATGAATTAAGTTGAATGTACAAAACATTTGTTAAATGCACAATTACTTTTTAAAAGCTCACCTTCTTTTACTCAGTAATATTAAAATGCCAAAGTGGTATTTGTAGATATGGGGGGGGGGGGTTCGATGTGATACTTAGCATCTTTTGTAAGGGGACTGCCTGAGCGCCATGGCAACACTAAAGGCATTAAGCCAAATAATAAGGCTAATGCCTCTCCCTCTACCCAGTCTATCTAGCCAAGTGTGCAAATTGGCCCTAACCTTAACCCTAACCCAATGTAAATGGGTTGCAGGAAGCTTCCAGGAATGTCTTGAAGTTCTTGTTTTTGCTTGCTTTTGGATCTGCAAACATAAACTTGTAAATACTGACCACAACCTCGGTGTGTGTGTGTAGGGACCCCCACCTATAAATGTAGACCACAACCTCAGTGTGTGTGCAGGGTCCCCCATCTGTAAATGTAGACCACAACCTCAGTGTGTGTGTGCGGAGACCCCCACCTGTAAATGTAAACCACAACCTCGGTGCGTGTGTGCAGAGACCCCCAACCTGTAAATGGAGACCACACCCCCAGTGTGTGTGTGTGCGGAGACCCCTACCCGTAAATGTAGACCACAACCTTAGGGTGTGTGCAGACACCTCCACACCCATCTGACTGGGACAGCCTCAGCCATTCTCATTCTCATGCTGTTAATTAAGCAGCCTGATTAATAGATTAATCTGCTAACTCCTATTTCTGCTGTGTTTTTCCCCAGAGAACCTGAGGTTATGACCTCAGATGTCTGTTAAACAGCAGACTCTGAGATTCCTACAGACGCTGAGATTCCTACAGACTGGCAGCTAAATATTAATTTCATCGGTTGTGGTTAGGCCTACATCATTAATTATTCTCACTTTTAAAAACCAAATTAAAAATGTAAATATATTTTAAAAGACTGTATTGTATTGGTGTGTGTGTGCGGGCGCATGCGTCTCCTCTGTGTCTCTCTGTCTATGTCTTTGCCATGTCTCCATGTGTGTCTCTGTGTCTCTCTGTCTATGTCTTTGCCATGTCTCCATGTGTGTCTCTGTGTCTCTCTGTCTATGTCTGCCATGTCTCCATGTGTGTCTCTGTGTCTCTCTGTCTATGTCTTTGCCATGTCTCCATGTGTGTCTCTGTGTCTCT
>JAODUD010000082.1:5563013-5589325 GCA_026784285.1 Stomatorhinus walkeri | reverse complement strand
CCACCTTGTCTCTCTGTTTCCTGTTTCCCCATCTTGTCTCTCTGTTTCCTGTTTCCCCACCTTGTCTCTCTGTTTCCCCATCTTGTTTCTATGTTTCCTGTTTCCCCACCTTGTCTCTCTGTTTCCCCATCTTGTCTCTCTGTTTCCTGTTTCCCTATCTTGTCTCTCTGTTTCCTGTTTCCCCACCTTGTCTCTCTGTTTCCTGTTTCCCCACCTTGTCTCTCCGTTTCCTGTTTCCCCACCTTGTCTCTCTGTTTCCTGTTTCTCCCCTCCCAGGACCCCAGCCTGGCCATCATGGTTCCTCCCCAGATCTCCCTCTTTCTCCTCGGTCCCCTGGGTCTGATGGCACAGGCCTGCCCTAGTCGCTGCCGCTGCTACAGCCTGACGGTGGAGTGCGGCTCCATTGGGCTACGTGACATCCCCGAGGGTGTACCACTCAGTACACAGGTCTGGCTACCATGTCGCAGTCCAAACAGAGTCTTGCTTCACCTGAGGAGTGTCACAGTCCGGCCGTACTTCTGATAGGCTTCTCATTATCCAGTCTGATGATGTAAAAAATCGGACTGAATTGCCAGCAGGCTAGCTACTCGGGGAGTGTGTTCAAATTAAGCAAGGGCTGAAACTTGAAAACTACACTGAACATTTGAATTAATAGTATTTAATATATTTTCCTCCATCTGCTTATAGGATATGCCAGTGCATCAACTGCTTTCATTAGGCACTTTGGATTTGATGGCGCTGTAGTCATGACTGAGGTCTGTCAACAACATCAACCAGCATCAGCCAGGAGCTTTTACTCCGTGGCAAAGTTCAGGCTTTAATGCATCACATCTAACTCTTAGAACCCATGTTTAATTCATCCTGGCATTCCAACCTGTTCTATCAGCGCCTTCTATTCCCTTCTTATGAAGCACCCATCTCTCTTTAGGTCAGAGGGTTACGTGCTTGTATTTCTTGAATATTAACACAGGGACACCCATATGGATCAATCCACTGGCCGCATCCACCCCCATGCCTCTTTTACTTGCCTGATCCTTATGAAAGAGACAGTGGTCATTAGGCTACATTGGATGTTGTTTAATGTTGTTATAGTCAGACACACAGGGGGCACTATGTAAACAATGTAAAGCTTCATTGTAGATTTATGCTGATCTTTGGATCACTTGTAAAGGTCTGACCCCACTGCCATGCATTTTAACAAAAGCTTAGCAACCTCCCCTCTGCCCCCTAGTGGTTGAATGGGGATTCAACCCTAGCAGGTTCTGACCCTGATTTAGAAAATCTTTGGGTAGCCGTGGACTTCCTATCATGTGTGGCCTGAATTTTGATGGACATGCCGCAACACCTGTGAGTGGGTCAGGCAGATACACGCCTGGCACTAATCTGCCCCTCCCCCACCGCGTACAGACCGTATTCCTTCAGGACAACGCCATTGGCCAGGTGCATCAACATGACCTGTCCCAGCTCGGCAGTCTGCTGTACCTGTACCTCCAGAACAATGGAATCTCGGTGCTGGATCCGGGCGCCTTCCGCAGCCAGGGCCGGCTGTTGGAGCTGGCGCTCAACGGCAACCGTATCCACCTGCTGAGCGCCGACGCGCTCGAAGGCCTGTCACACCTGCGTGTCCTCTACTTGGCCGGGAACCAGATCACGCGGCTACAGGACTTCACCTTCCGCGGCCTCCAGGTGGCGCATGGGGGGATGGCAGCATGGAGGAGCAGCCTGGCGAGACTGGGGGTGGGGGCGGGGTTTCATGAGTGGGTGGGTCCAGTGGTAGACTGGAATTAAAATGACATCACTTCCTCCACCTCTTCAGCGCCTCCAGGAGCTGCATCTGCAGGAGAACACCTTGGAGGTACTGGGGGAGCAAGCAATGCTGGGCCTAGGCTCCCTGGCACTACTGGACCTCAGCAGAAATAGCCTGCGTACCCTGAGCCGGGCCACGCTCCATCCCCTGGTCAGCCTGCAGGTTCTGCGTATCACAGGTGAGGGGCGGGGCTACCAAAGGGGGCGTGTCCTCCAGGGTTAGTCATGCACTGTATCTCACAGAGTCTGTATGTTGTCTGTTGAGAATGGCTCAATCCAGATAGATAGATAAATAGATTTAATTGATCGATTCTCACTTCCTCTTTCCGGAACCTTCCACCACACTCCTCCGCCATGCCCCAATCCCCCACCCCAGACAACCCGTGGCGCTGTGACTGCGCCCTCCACTGGCTGCGCGGCTGGATGGACGAGGAGGGCCGGCGGCTGCTGAGCTTGGCCGAGCGCCGCCTGGTGTGCGCCGAGCCTCCGCGCCTGTCACGCCGCGGCCTCTCTGAGGTGCCGCCCAGCAGCCTGGTGTGCATCCCGCCCAGCGTGCAGCTGGAGCCCAGCCGGCTGACGGTGCCGCTGGGGGAGAGCCTGCGCGTGTCCTGCCGAGCTGTCGGCTACCCCCGGCCGCAGGTCAGCTGGAGGAAGGCGGCGCGGGGCCGCACACATCTCACACCCCAGGGGCTGGTGCAGGAGGTGCCAGTGCCAGGAGCAGGGGCTCCGGCGGGTGTCACCACAGCCCAGTCGGCCAGCTGGGTGGGTGGGGCCGGCGGGACAAGCGGGCCCCTTGAGGAAGGGGAGCGCTTTGACCCCGACACAGGCAGCGGGATGCTCTTTCTCAGCAATGTAACGGTGGCACACGCCGGGCGCTACGAGTGCGAGGCCTCCAACCCAGGGGGAGTGGCCAAGGTGACCTTCCACCTCTCCGTCAACTTGTCCTCTGCACCGTCCCCTCCCTCCTCCTCCTCCCACTGGGGCCATCGCTCTCGCTCCTCCTATGCAGCAGGGGGCGCGAATCCAGAGTCGCTCTACGATCTGGAGAGCATGGATTTCGGCGCACTGGGCGTGGCCACACAGGCTGCTATCGGTGTGGGCATCTCCCTGCTGGCCCTCACCGCCCTGCTGCTGGTGGCCATGATCTACAGCCAGCAGAAGTGGCGCCTCAGGCGCCCCCTAGAGGAGAGTGTCCTCTACATCAACGATTACTCAGATGGGCCCACCACCTTCGCCCAGTTAGAGGAATACCGTGATGAACGTGGCCACGAGATGTACGTGCTGAACCGCAGCCGGTCGGTCCTCCCTGATGGTCAGCAGGCCCCCCAGGACCAGGCGGCAGAAATTGCTGCAGGGGGGCAGCCGCGAGGGGTGACTGAGGGTGAGGAGGCTGACCCTGATGGGACCTTCCTCAACCAGGGCTTGCTGTTTGACACGCAGGTCGCCTATGAGATCCATTGCTGATCCTCACTGCTTCCTCTCTCCCTGCCTTGAGTCTGGCCCCCTGCTGCTGGGTTCGGCTTAATCTCAGCGGGGCGGGTTGCAGACGCTCTCCCAGCTCTCAGATGCCCGGAGGAGTAGGTCAGACAGGTGGCCGCAGCCTTGGATCTGGCTGGATCTCCTGCTTCTCCACCTTCTCATACAGAACGTGGTTTTAAGCACTTAATCCCAGAAAAGACAGATATGCTGTGACCCTCCTCCCTTCCATTGATACCCAGGTTGTCCACATAAGATTCTAGAAGTTTACAGCCAAAATGAAGTGATTCTGTAAGTCCTAGTGCCATGAACCCTTTAAACCAGACAGCCTATTGCAGATCAAAAGCAAAAAACCAATTTGGATTAATTTTATTGCTCTATATTTTAAATGAATATATGTACTGTGATGCTTTTGTTAAGTTTTAGTTGTTGAAGTGTTGTTTTCTTGATTATACTTACTTATTTAACATTGTTTCCTGGTTTGAAACCTTTATATTTGTGTGAAAATTTAGTGAAGTCCAGTGTTGGGATGCAGTGTCCCCTGGAGGGTAGCCCTGGATTCGCAGGGCAGGGGACAGGGGCTGTCCTGGAGAGAAAGCAGTCGCTGGCAGGATATGGTTACTAAGGGCAATTCAGAGACGTATGTTTTGATTTGTTCACACTGTGTCCGGGTGGATGTGTTTATACTAGAGTGCTGGCTCTGATTTGGTACTTAAATTGGAGCAGAGTGCAGACCTTAGACCTCAGACACTGTACCTGACATCCCATACGGTTCTCACAGACACTGTAAAGAGAAATGCTATAATACTGTGATCACCTATGAGAGCTGCTGTTTTATCCGTCCTGTAATCCAATCACTGCCCTAGATACTGTTGGGTTCCTTCTGGTGTACATGCATCTATTCTCGTCCTGTTTTTCTCCAAATAAATGGCACCTCTATTCTCATTGTCTGCTGACGTTACCGCACTTGTATAATGGTAGAGTATTTGTCTGGCATGAAATGCGTCCATGCACCTTGGTGCGTGGATTTAAAAATTAGCATTCTATTACCCCGGCAACAGGAGAAAAGAGGGGCTTAGGGGGGTTGGGGTTTGACTCGCCGTCTGTGTCACGTCAGTGGTGCACAGCACAAGCACCGTGATCTCTTGGTCACGTTTGGGCTCTCACAGTTCTTCACCAGCCCAACAAGGTTCTTAAAATAATCTTTTCTGATAGTACCCTAAACCCGCTCTACGAAAGGCTAGTACTTGGGAGAATATACCGTATCTAGAAAATGTGTAGAAAATTCATTCGCGATCATTCACAAACATTCATCCAGGCATCCTCCAAACATGTATCCAGTGCAGGGTCACTGGGAGAGAAGAAATGTTTTTAAACATGCAGATGGTCTCACAAAGCACCTATATACTAACAAATGGAAGTGACACAGCAACTCAGGACTGAGTTTGGGCACGCTGTTGTGTTTCCATGGCGATTAATTACCAGCCCAGGGACTCGTCAGTTGGCGATGCTATAAAGCTCAGCTGGTCTTGAGTGACTGATTGATTTTTGGGTTTGGAATGGGGTTTTAGAAGTGTAACGGGGGAATATAGGCGTGAATATTTTTATATGGCTGCTTCCGGTTAATGAATTCTTTAGGTTATCGTCTTCAATGTTGTGATTAACCTGCAGTATGAGCTGCTTCCAGCAAGGAATCTTGAGTTTTTCATGACTGTATAAGATCCATGTGTCAGATATGAAAATATCTTCAGCTGTAATATGCGTTTACATAAATTTTATAGGATTCATTTATTTGAACACTTTAACTGACGATAAAGGGGAAATGAGCCACTGGGCCTCAGCACAGGTTGGAGACATAAAAAATAAAAAAAATAATATTAGACTCTGGTGTGTTTAATAACAAAACTGTAAGGAGTCTGGACAGGTATGAGGGTCAGGCTGGATTTACTGGGCCAAAAAAGCAGAACACTTCCAGTATAATCCCGAAATAAACCTACACAAACAACCAAAGTCACCTGACTGTCCCTCCAGGGATGGCCACGCCCCCTCCCGCAGTATTCGGTCTGTTCTGTTAGAGGGCGCTCTAGGTTAAGCTGCTGCAATCCCGATGCTCCGTTTCTACAGAGCTCAATGCAGTACGTGTGTTTCAACCCAACATCTCCCCCTGGTGGACAACTTAAAGATGGCACTAAGTGTAAACGGAGTTTCATCTCACACGAGATACTCGTGAAGGCTTGATTAACCGCGGAATTATTACTTCCCTCGATGTAAAAGCAGCTGTATTTTTCTAAAGGAAATGTGATATTTGTTATACCAGTGTAATGTGGCATGACATAAATGAAGGTGGTATTGAAATGGGCATCACAGTTTAGGGATAAATTGTATGTTACCATGGAGGAAAAAATTCTGAAAATAACCTTTATTGTTGCAAAAGAAGGGGAAAACTAAATGTATTCTTATATCAAAAACCTCCACTCTCAAATAGCAGTTTTAGATGTGTAGTGACAAAATTTAGGCATTGTTTTTTTATGGGTCGATCATGACTGAATGATACACATGCTTCACATTTTTGCATATCAAACACATTCCTCGGGTGCTGGGTAGGTGGGGGTGAGGTTAGCACAGGCAAAATAGCGGCCAGAGCATGTCGAAACTAAGATTATCTGGTGGCTGAGAAATCGTGGTAATATGGCTGTGCAAGTAAGCAGCGTTATCGCCAAAGGAGGCTATGTTTGTAATGGATCTGTCGGGATTATCATAGCGATTCTCTGGAGGTACAAACGCACCCAACAACGAAAGCTGCTTTTATCAGTTTTTAATTTGTTTTGTTATATCCTTACATCTTTGGCTATACTTGGCGATACAGACTAAATCAGTCTGACACAATACACATGCTTGTTAACTTGCAATGTGCGCGCCTCCCTGCAGATTACTCTCTATGTCAGACTGGTGTAAGATTTCTGTTTAATTTACACCCCTAGCAGCTTAGTAAAATTACACCTAGATAATCAGATGTCTTGGATAAAAACAAATATTACAGGAAAACACATTTAAAAACTGTTATGATCCCAGAAAACTGCAGCAAAAACACTATAAAGAGGAATTACATAAAAAACACAATAAGTTAAATACCACAGTGCCTTAATGTAATATTACTGTATATCATAGTTTCGAGAGCCTTAACAGTGTTCCCAATTGCATATATAATGTACACAACTGCTACAGATTAATTGTTTAGACTGAAATTAAATGGCACAAAGTTTAAAATCTGGTGTGAAATGTTGTGAAATGCTGAGCTGCCTTTTGCAGGGTAGCACTATGTATGAAGATGATGAGGTAAGAAAATGCCATCGGTATGAATGCAGACCTGTTCAGTTTTAGCTGCTAAATGACATGCGATGTCGGCAGTGAAGAAATTATCAGAGTGCTCTGTGCAACACATCTGTTTAAAGATTAAACATAGCAGAGGATTCTACTCCCACCCATGTATCTTTTCAAGGCCAGTGCAGCAGGTGCTATGAATCAGAATCCTAGAGTAATGAGGCAGTTTGTTGCCACTAGAGGGCGCCACACTATCAGACTTCAATGGAGGATGGCTATGAGGAGTCGCTTGAAGTCACCGCTGCATTCCGATTCCAGAGCGTCCTTCAGGGACACATCATATTTCTCGAGATACAAGTCCTTGATGGTCTCCAGGTCAAGCTAAGATTGGGTACAACCATTATAAATACAGCCACTACAAAGCAGAACTTCCTCAAACCCTACCTATGAGGGATCACCGTACCTCGGAGCGGCCGACGATGATGCGGATGAGGGTGTCCTCGTCCGTGCCTGACCCCTTCATGGCAGCGTTTAGGCGTCGAGCGAAGAACAGCTGCGGGCTCTTGGCACACCTCACTGCAGGGATTTCCCAGAAGTATGGGGGGGTCGGTGAGGGGGTCAATGAGGGGGGAGGCAATGACAAATAACAGCTAACACTAACTTTCATACTGTCACTCATGGGTTAATGGAGTATAATGAATGCTTTTCTACAAAAAGTGTGCATCGTTCTAGCAGGAAGAGACGCGCTCGGCGTGGATCATGGGAAAATGCGATGTTGGCGTGACGGCTACCGAGAGTGACATAGCAGTCCTTCAGGGTCCCTGACGCCTCCTTGTCAATGGCGTCCAGGATCTCTGTTCCCGAGAGCTACAGGGTAGACAGCAGGATAAAATGATACAGCTCGTGTTTCGGAAACGGCGCAGATGACCAAACATATAGAGGTAACTACAGCTTCACACCCAGAAATCAGCCGAGAAAAGTTTCCCAGCAGAAGTGATGGAGAACACATATGTTTGACGCTTCCACAGTGTGCAGCGACACCTTTCGTATCTCAGGTCTTTTTGCTGATTTATTTTTATCCAGAATCTGTGAAATATTAAGTGAATAGAGTGTGAACACAGTGTCGAGCTACAAAAGATGAACGGCGTCATCCCGAAGGGAAAATACCGATTCATATATCTTGAAAGTGGCCTGAAGCTGCAGGTAGTTCCGCTGTGACAGGATGTAGCTGAAGGTGGACTCATCCGTCCCAAAGCAACCTTCCCCGGCCTACAGAAAACACATATTACAAAACAAGACAAGTGTGGATAGTTAACACCTGTGAGAATGACCTGTTAAAACAATCCTAATACAGTAGATTTAATTAACTTATATATGGTGTGAAGTGGTGCTGTACACAATCAGGAATTGTAAGCATTTTTATAAACATGAACCTAAATTGTCACACTGGGTATTTTGCATCCCCTGGCATGCAGCAGAACATCTTTCAGAATCACGCATGACGGTATAAACCTTAAATTTCATCACAGTGGAGGGCAAGAAAATTCCAATCTGCTACATGGAATGGAAGATTCCAGTACATCTTGCATAATTCAATAAATCTAAAGGCCATGGAGAGACATACTAAGATGCTGACCTACCGAACAGGGCTGTGTACCATTCAGAATTAAATTGAGAAATGACCCTGAAGTTCCAATTCAGTTTGTGAATTTGATTTTAATCTGAATCGAGGCTGAAAGCAGGATAAAGAATAGCAATTCAAATTTGAATTTAAGAATGTAGAATTAAAATGGAATTGAATTCAAAGAAATCCATATGCGTAGTGAAGGTGCTATTTCCAACAACACAGCTTAATATTTCGGTATGAATTATACCTTTTAACATGCACAGCATCACATTCTTTGTCATGAAAATACCATGTTGTTCAGAATGAGAGAATGCAACATTTGAAGTGCCACATACAGAATAAATTATTAACCTGCCATTTTGTGTAGCATGGTGGATCTTCTCAACTTCTGGCTATAATAAGGGCAGTTCCCAACCAAAGACACGATCCAAACTCTATTCTAACATGGGAGGCCAAACTAATCCCTCATCTGTTGCTACACTTTACATGATACCACCGTGTACCTGAGTCAGCCACGTTTAGCAGAGGATGCCGGCCCTTTGGCCTACTGGAAAGCAAAGCAAACCAGCCCCCCCCCAGTCGGCACAACTTCCCTGCACATTCGCCACCATCACATTTTTCTCTGCGACTGTTGACACAATCTTCAGAATGTTACAATCTAAATGATACGTAAAACCTTTTAAGATTTATCCGAATAAATGCAGCAATTCTGAAGAATGAGTGACGTGCGTTGGACCACCATCCTATCCATCTGAGAACCCACAGATACTCACAAGAAAAGCTCAAAAGAATGCAGATACACATAAACAGTTAAATGTGCAAAAACAATAAACGTGTACTCATGGAAAATGGTTGTTGCAGTTATGCAAATATAAAATACGCTCTACCCACTCGTACATATAGAGCTCAGTGCATATCAGTATTATTAGTTTGATTTCAGTGTGGATTTATTACTTTTTATTTTACAGATGTATTTCTATTTGTTATAAATATAGTTTCAGGTTAAGTTTTTTGTTTCTAGGGATAGACTGGAAGTTGCAGAGCTATTTTATGTGTCTGATCTTTAGGAAATCCTGCATGAAAACACAATGCAGTCAAAATGTATTCAAAATGAGCAAAACATGTTCCCGTTATTGTTAATGGTCATCTAAAAGGCAACATACTGGATTATGTCTCCGCGAATAATTTCCATCCATGCAAAAATTAACAAATTAAATTTGCGAAATAGTAAAACACTAACGTAAAGTATTTGACACTAGTTATTATTATATGTCAGTTAGTTTTGGAAGTAATTTTTGTAGTTTTTGTATAGTTGTGTTTTTTTTTATTTCTGTATTTTCAGTTTATGAAAAGTTTTCATGTCAAAGTTTTTGTGAATGATTCTAACTCTCTAGGGTTGCAAAAGAATTTTCACTGGATCGTGGGGTTTCTAGCTTTGCCAGATTAAATGACATTCTTGTGTTGTGTGTTTGTGTTGAATTTCTTTGAATTTAAATTAATTAATTAGTTACTGTCATTCCAAATCAAATTCCAATTCAGCATCCTGTGGGATGTGGCCAATTCAATTCAGATTCCAATTTAGTATCCTGTAGGGTGTGGCCAATTCAATTCAAATTCCAATTCATGAATGGAATGGGACACAATTAATAAATTCTGAATTATGAACAACCCCGCTACTGAATGGAATAATTTGTGGGAAGGGTCTTGAAAAAAAGTTTAATAAGATAAGCTATTTTATTGAGATTATTGGCTGTCATTTCAAGTAATGAACAGGAACAACGGATGAAAATAAGCCTACAGAGCTAACTCTAGCTAATTTACGGTCTTTTGTTCTATTGACCAATGAGTATCTATTGTCCCAAACAAATAAATAGACAAACCCCACCCTCCCATCCATCCACGGTCATACAATGCAGGGTCAGCTGAGGGAGCTTCATGGACCATATGAAGGTGCAAAGGTCTGGCTACTCTGAGCCCCAGGTGTCTCTAGGATTAATCCGTGACGTGACACGCACAAAGATGCTGGAAATGCCTCAGCTTCTGGCAGACGTGACCTCACCTGGAAAAGGGCCGTGGCATCCTGCTCTGCCAGCTCCTCATTGACCTTATAGCTTCCATCCCTGTTCGCCTGCGGGGGCGCACATGCCGGGAATTAATTCTCTTAATGGACGCTGCCAGAAATGAAACTGGGTACTTCTTGGCACTCTCCGAGAAGGGAGATTAATGAGAAGACAAGAACGTCAGTGTAATGGTGAGGATGCAGCCTCTACCTGCAGCAGGGCCATCAGCAGGTTTCTCACGTCCCCGCTGGTGTCCCCTTCGATGTCTGATTCCAGGTCACGCTCATGCACTGGGTTGGCAGACAGGGTGACGTGTGGGTGGGACTTACACAGAGGGGTATACAGGGGTGGGGTGGGGCCACAGGGGGCTTGGCCTCAACTGAAAACTGATTGGCTCCCGGGGTGGCCCCACCCCATCACTCACTAAATGAAAACATATCATTGGCTAATGACACGGTTGGCCTGCCTGTATGAATTATGGCCCCTCTTATGCCCTCCTCTTTAACAATTCATGGAATCGCCCCAGGTTTCACAGAAGATGAATGAGCATCCTGAGCAGAAGTCAGCTAAAAGGTGGGAACTACTTAGCTGAAAATGCTTGGTTATGAACCTGACTAATTGTTTCATAAATATCATACTTAGCTGAGTATAACACTTGCACGTAAAAATATGGCACCAGAATCACCTAGCATTCAGACTTATCAGCAGGGGACTTACCCTGGAAGTAAGCTTCCTTACAGCATAGAATATCCTGCCAGAAAATACGGTGATGAGTACAGTGGTTGAAAATGTCAGGACTGTGTTTTTGGAGGGTCATAAAACGGAGTTCCCACTTCTTAGACCAGTGTTTCCCATTCCAGTCCTAGGGGACCCACGGTTGGTCCATGTTTTTGCTCCTTCCAAGCTCTGGGGGGAGCAAAACTGTGGACTGTCTGTGGGTCCCCGAGAACCGGATTGGGAAACACTGTATTAGATCCATTTTTATCAATATCATGGGTCGTTCTGTTGACTTAATAGGACGACAGGCACTTTCATGAATGTGATTAAAAGCTGACACCTGATTGGTGCTGGTGCACAGGACCTCAACCAGCACGTCCTCGTCTGTGCCGGCCCCTTTCATGGCCCTCCTCAGCTCCTTGGCGGCATAAACGTGAGGAGGGTCCAGCATGGCGATGATGGCCTTCTCAAAGCTGCCAGAGAGCTCCTTCTTCAGGACCTCCTCCAGCTCCTGGAGCCATGGCGACAGGTCACATGATCACTCCGATCCATTTCCAGTTCAAGTCAATCAGACACCAGTAGTGATGGACAAAATGACACTTCATGAACCATTGACTGTATTTTCTGACCCCACTAGATGGGGTTCTGTTCAAAGAAGGGAACAAAGCATGCCCCAAAGCAAACCATGAGCACCATCTAGTGGGGTCAAAAAATACAACAAATGGTTCATAAAGTGACATCTTGTCCATCACTAGACACAAGTAATGCCACACCTACCTGTGTGTCTCTGTGTGTATATATACAGTGTATATATAAAGATGACTGTCTTTGGTACAACTTCTTTTTATTGTATAATTTGTTTAGGATAATGGACAGTGTCATTAGTGATCCATGCAGTGAAGCAAAACTACTCACATCGTCGTACTTGTCAAAATAAGCTTGTTTGATTTCCATTCGCTGAGCCGCAGAGCGGTTGGCCAGGATGTCGATTATGGCATCTTCATCTGTCCCTAAACATCAGAGGCATAGATTTCAGAAGCTGGAAAAAAGCCAGTTACCTAAAGAGCAAAAGTGTGTAGCTTGTGGTATTAGCGTAACAATTCCAATTGATATCAAAAAGTCTTAATATAAGTAAATATAAATAATACATGCTGACCGACTCTACATTTGGTAAACTGTCCCCCTCCCCACCCCCTTACAGACAAGGGATACTAAGCTGTGTTCTCAAAGCCAGCTCATTAATTCATCAATTACACTTATTAAACAGATATTTGTTTTTCATATCATCTGAAGATTGTAAAAGCACTGCATTTAACCAAAGCAACACTGCTTTTGTAGTGAACCGTTAAGGCTGACAGATTTATCTCCAGTAAGATGGACGTACGTTGCATCCCTTAAGGGCAATGGATCCGCCCCGCCCCACGGGACCCTGAGCATCAGACTTACCCAGACCCTTGCAGGCTTTGCGTATCGCTTTAATATCTGCGACCACGTCGAAATCGGGATATGGTACTACTGTTGGCTAGAATGTTGAGAGAAAGGAAGCTTTGGTGAAATATGCACAGTCTATAGAATGTAAATAATAGAAATTTTTAGTGCACGCTGGTATTTAAAAGGGCGGAAATGCCGACTCCCCGCACTGCAGTTTTATTTAGAGCCGAGTTGCAGAATGGACGCTCTGTGCGCCGCCGCCTCCGCCCCGCCCGCACGCGTCGGCCGCCGTGCGCCACAATGCGGCGCTATTGATTCGGCTGGATTCCGGCAAGTTCCCTACGGGTGGGGCCGCTTTCCTCCCACTCATTGCATAATGGAAATTACTATAGTAATACTATACTTTAAATAATGACGAATAAATAATGATAACAATAACAATAATAATAGTAATTATAATAATATAAAAACAAGGTGACTGCAAGTATTTGAGGGTCATTAATTATATTATGCTAGCCTATATGTCAGTTTTTGTACTGTCACGCAGAAAACTTATGAGAAAGAAAATGTATTACTTCGGCAATCTATCCGCTTCTTAATTTCACTTTAAAATAGCATGACGTATTTCAAGGTCGCGCCGTACACTAACCGTGGCGGCCGATGTCGTCGGTACAGATAAATGCGCATTTCTCATTTTAACGTTTATCTCATTGTAAGTTCGCTCACACAAATGTCGGATATAAATAACCGGCAGATTTGGGGAAACCACCCCCAGGGGAGGGATCAGCACTCACCTGGACGTTGCCCATGTTGGCGTGCTGTCGAACAGACTGCGGCTTGGTTTCGCTGCTCCCTTCAGTACTGGCCCGGGACACCAGCCCGAGCCGCCCCGCCCAGCCCAGCTCCGGACCGCTTACGTCAACGTGGCCGCTGGGCGGCTCCCGGAGAGCATCTCCATCATGTCCCCCGTTATCTAGGTCTATAAATCCAGCATCTGCTCTTAGCAGCCGGTACCATGGGCCATTTAATAAATTAATTCTTTACATAAGCACCTCGGTGTGTTTTGTGAAACATACACGCTGGGATTAATTGAACAAGCATAGGATAAATCACCTTCCCTTAATGTGGTTTGCACCGCGGGCCAGATGTTGAAGACCACCTTAATTTTGATGCCTGGAAATTAAACATGACTTATAATACAGTCGCAGCCGACACGCCTGCATTTCACTTATTTCCACTTGGCAATCACTCCCCTGTTGGGTGGACACAGGCAGAGTCCGTCCCTTATTTTATGAATGGACCGTTTACATCTGGATACGGACACTCTCAGCTCGGCCGGTTGTAATATAATATCGGTGTCGCTCTGCCAGCTTCTGGATACAGGATAATCACCGAGACAGTAAACTCGCTGTACCAACATGATGCATGAGTTATTTATGGATTCAGCAAAAAAATAAAAAGAAGAAATCCGTTGCACACAGACACGCTCATCTAGTCAAGCAAAAAAACGCGTCTTTGGAAAACCCGGGCAACATACAAGCCTCCACAAGTAGCCTATACCCGCCATCGTCATTGAGATAATTTTACAATAATGATTATTATACAATCATTCCTTTATTTTACATGCTTTGATAGTAATCGTATTCTCGTGTACGCATTTTGAGAGCTACATTTCCACGGATATATAAAAATACATTAAGCTGTAGGGGTAAACATGACCTTTTAACAGCGTTTCCGCATGCAGACCAAAAGCCCGCTGAATTATTTAAGATTGGCTCTGCCGTAAGGAGGTCTGGCTACTCAACCGCAGTAAATTACAGTCTTGTATGAGTACAAACAAAGGACCGTTTTTGCAACCAGAATGGGACCGTATCAAAGTTAAGATTCAGCATTTGTACTGTAAAACATACGCGGTATGCATAGGCCTGGGAATTTTCCTGCAAGAAAAAAACGGGAATGCAGGATACAGAAAAAAAATCCCGGAGGTAAAGCAAAGATAAAATCACGATATACGCCATAACACCATCTATATTTTCACCCTATTCTTTAAGGACATCTTTTCTGTGGGTGTTATCATGGAAGTTCCATCCCACGCAGTCATGTTCCACCACCCGATGCCTTTACATTTTCCTTGTGTTTTTGCCTTGTGCCCACAGGGTGGCAGCATTGGCAACCCAGCCGTTTCACCACACATTATGATCCACATCCTTTTCAATAAACCAAAGCGGCAGTGGGTTTGCGCTTACTGTAAAAATCGCTCCCCAGACAGTAAGAGACCTAGCCTTTATGAGGCCATCTAGTGAAAATCATGAAGTATACGGTTTTTATTATATGTTGTTACTATTAGGCAGAATACGGGTTAAGTAGGGTGCTGTGGCAAGAGATAACCAGGCCTGAGCTTATGGGTAACCCTCTTAATGAAACCCAACAGAACACCATTAATCTCAGTGAATATCGGGGCTATGTAGATGTCTGGTGGGTAGGAAAGGGAAAAGGCCATGAGTAATGTCCTCTTGGTAGGTGGGATGGTTTCATTTGCAGACTGGGTACATGAACATACTGTCCCCACTGTGTGGGCTGCGCCATACCTCTCATTGATTATTTCTACCCTACACCTGAGTCTATGTTGTGCACAGATGTTCACGTGATGTATAAACAGAGTTAATTCAGGTCCAGAGAGTAAAAGTCCAGACTGGGATTTTGTTTCAACCAACCAGTTGAAT
Source organism: Stomatorhinus walkeri (assembly GCA_026784285.1). Classification (NCBI taxonomy): domain Eukaryota; kingdom Metazoa; phylum Chordata; class Actinopteri; order Osteoglossiformes; family Mormyridae; genus Stomatorhinus; species Stomatorhinus walkeri. The sequence goes on along the minus strand of JAODUD010000082.1, from coordinate 5,574,164 downwards.
GCTCAGTGACTGTGACTCTTTATGCACAACTGATTGGTTGAAACAAAATCTTGGTCTGGATTTTTACTGTCTGGACCTGAATTACCCAACTCTACGTATCAATAGAGAAGCCTTTGGTTAAAGAGACTCAAACAGATTCTGCAATGTCAGTCCCAACTCACTACATGATCTTTGAACCATATCTTGCCATCAAAGCCATAGATATTTCCTTCTTGATGTTCTCCAGTGTGGAGGTTTATAATTCAGGTCCAGAAAATAAAAATCGAGACCAAGCTTTTGTCCCAACCAACCACTTGAATTTCATGACCTGCTCATCCGATCCTCCTGTGTGCCACGCCCTCTTGTTACCTCGTGTGGAATAACAGTGTTTTCAGCTGTGTCTAGTTGTTGTTAATCAGTTCTGTGCATTTAATGCACAGTGTATTTACTGTATTTTTAAAAAGTCTGTCTTACTCCAGTCCGGTCATTGACGTTTCGTAATGTTGCTACCTGTTTGTACCTTGCTGTTTCCTCATTAAACCCCATCTTTACCCGATTTCCCAACTCCTGCTCTTGCGTCCCTGGTTCGTGCCCCAACGTACGTAACACTTGAGTATAAAGTGTCACAGTCACAGAATACTCAACTGGTTGGTTGAAAAAACATCTTGGTCTGGATTTTTACTTTCTGGACCTGAACTATCCACCTATTCCCGTTGTATAGTTCTGCATGACCTCAGCCCTGTAGTTGAAAGTCAAGGGTTGAAGTTAATGCAACTCTTTCTCTCAATGTCTCTTCTCTTTGACACTTTACTCCTCTCAAGGATATTTGCTGTTTTGTTTTAATGACTCAGGTCCCAGATGGAGTTTTGATAGCTCTCTGTGGGTGACTGAGAGTCTGGAATGCATTTATTTGTACGAGAGGCTGGCCTTAGTTTCTGCATACAGGTCAAAGTATTTTGCAAAACAAATGTTAAATGCTCCAGTACTATTTTTCAATTTACTTGACAAAACACTTGCAGCTTTTTCGAATCAGAACAAATTAGATTTCATGTCGTCAGTGGAAACGAATTAATGAATGTAAGTGAGCCAGTATGTGTCAAAATGGAAGTTTAAATGCTTTTAAAGCATTCATACTATTTATAGCTGACCACAAAAAACTTGACAGTAAGTTTCTCAGGAGCTTGAATGTACCTTGAAGTTGCATCATCCTTATTCCTGGAGCAGTAATATTTACATCCACCACATGATCCATGCAATCTGTGACCTAAAATTGCTTGTTTCTCCAGCTGTCCCTTCTCACTCACCTCGAGTTCTGATTCAAGATTCAACCTCCAGAGATTCAATTTGTTGCAATACTTGTCAGATATCGGCTAAGTGTGGGGAATTTCCTCAGATATAACAACACTCTGTAGGTGGGTTCGAAAAGAATGAAAAGGGAATTTATTACACGAGGAAGAAAATAGCTCAACGGATCTGATTGCTCAGTTTTATAGAAATATTTATTGCATGGAGGGTGTTAAATTTGCATGCTATCACAATATAACACAATTCTACCAAATAATTCTATGTGGATGCAGTAGCCCGTCATAGAGTATTATCATAGCAAGCATCAGATACTGTTGTTAAGGTACGGTTTCACTATACAATTTATAACAGTCCAAAAACCAAAGTTCCAGAAGGGCAGTGATACATTAGTCCTACTAGTTGTTGCCATGCAGAAGGTAACGGAAACCGCTACAAACATTGTGTGACATCGCCCATGTCGATGGGCACAGCGGGAGCTGAAAATTGGAAATAAGAGCGGAAAATCGCCACAGCAGAGTCCTAAAAGGAGAGCGCAAAGAAACATGGAAACCACGCCAGCTCTGCACGTTAACAGTCAGTGAGAGACCAGAGATTGCATCTTTGTGTCAGTTCAAATGGTTTTTTGGGGGTTAAAAACAGATCTTAAAATGTGGCCCAATCCAGCTTCTTATAATGGGCCCCAGTGCAAGATTTTGGGGTGGGGGCTTTTCAGTTCTGGACACATGTCCATGCACGCAAACAAAGCCTCTGACCATTAATGGCTAAATCTTACAGATGTGCCATTACTGATGTATCTTTGTGAAATAATCTTGTGGTATGCAATATGACATTTATAGCCTTATCAGACGAAAGGGAAATTAACAAACGGGGCACTGTAAGCGAAAAGATTTGCCAAACAGGTAAATGGTATATATCATTTTGTTTCCAGCATTTCATAATGCCAAGTAATATGCTTATATAAGTTAAACGATTAGATCAGTAGCCTCCTGATCCTACATGTGAAGAGCCCATTGGTCCTCAGTGTCCCCCCCCTGAACCCAATTTTGTGGGCCCTAGTCAGGCTGTATCTGCTTATAGCTCTACCAGTGCAATTCATGTTTGTTTCTGGGTTTCAATAGTGCTAGTGTTTTAGGAACATGCGCAGACTGTAAAATCAACCTTAAGCTTTACCTGCATATTCAAAGCGTCATAAAAGTGTCAGCCTATGTGATGAGCAGTGGCATAAGATTGACCCCAAACCATCCGAAATCTGCTTGAAGCGTACAACCAGCTCCCGTGGTCAGTTCCTGCCCTCTGCCGGTTTTTCGTGCGTTTCGATTCCCATTGGCTGTCTACAGCCAATCACGGCAGAGGGTCTCAGCATGTGACACTCCCGATATGCTGGTCTCTTACATACCGTATACTGCCAGCGCTGGGGGGGCTAAGCATGAGTCAGAATGAGGTGATGCCATGCAGGGTTGTAAACTCTGCGAGGCGGCATGCAGGTGACTGATTGTCTCCCTATCAAAGGTAACCATGGGATACGGTTGCCGGGGGCCGCCGGGAATCAGGCTGGCATCGCACGGAGCGAAACAAATCACGGCTGCGCGATCCGTGGCCAAGCAGTCGGATACAGTGGAAGTTGGCATCCACGTGTCATAGGCGCTATTCAAAGATGCCCCCCCCCTCCACCCAAGATGGAACACGTGTGCTGGCTGCTTGATGACGTACATCAGGTTTGAGTCACCAATGTTAAGACGCGGTGCACCATGCCCACGAGCCGGCGCGATTCCATTTTTATTAATGTCACGTACAGTGATGTGCTTTCAAATCAGAGCGCGCTCGTGTGCTATACAGCTATGGAGCATCAGGCGACAGCAGGGGGCGTGAGACCTTGAAGGTCATTGCTTTCGCCAAACAAGTTTGATGTCATGTTGCTCTATGTTAACTTTCAAAACAGAACCTTGGAAATAGGCAGTAAAAACACAGCACATCTGTTCATCTGTCTGCACACAGGACAGCAAATTAATTAGGCTAGTATGCCATCCATCCATCCATCCAATCCATCCATCCATTTTAGGGTTTCCAGAGGAGGCTGGACCTTATCAAGGTGGGGTGATCACCCTGGACAGGATGTTGGTCCATAACAAAGTTCACACAATATTCTCACACTTGACAAGCAACTAAGATATGCTAGTCAGCCTAAGTGCATGTCTGTGGACTGTGGAAGGAAACTGAGCAAGAAACCTGCCCAAAATGTAAGCTGCACACAACCACAAAGCAGAGAACGGATTCAGAACCTCAAGCCTAGAGGATGTGTGGTGACGATGGTGCTCACTGAGCCATCCCAGTATAGCACGAGATCCCCGTTCTGTGTTTTCAATACATGAACAAATGATCTGACTCTCCTGAAAAATCTAAACTAGTAAACAAATGAAAACCTGGAGAAGTTTCATGTTTGAAATATCATCTGTCAATATTATTTATATGAAATAAAAAAACAAGCACAGACGGTTTTGCACCGGCTTCATTTTCAGAATAATGTAATAAAGACCATAGAATTTATTCTAATGCGAAGCAACATCAAAGCACAACTAGAGGACCAGTATTGGTTCAAATAGAAATATTACATTAGTTACAACAATATATGTAATATTTTTAAAGCTTTATCTTGTATTTTTAATGCGACATTCCGTGGACATGAATACTTGTATGAAACTTTTTGAAGGAAAGTTCTTTTTTTGTTGTTGTCTTGTTACATTGAAATATTTTTTTTTACACTGCAATTAAACCACTCTGAACACGAGGGGTTAATCATTCTCAGGGGTGCCGCTAAAGATTCCGGGCCCCATTAAAGCGTTTTGTACTGGGCCCCTAACTCAAACCAATCCAATTATCTTCTGTATTTATTAGGGCCCCTGTCACTCAGGGAATCGTCCTAATCCCCCCCCCCCCCCCTTCACGGCGCCCCAGAGGATCCTTAAGCACCTTACATGACAGCTTATCTGATGCATGGTCACAGCAAGAGGTGAGTCACAGCAAGAGGTAAGGGTAAATGATGATGGGTATTTCAGGCCAATACTGGGTAATTAGGAAACATCTGTACCGTGGACAGTGGAAAAAAGAACGGAATAGCCAGGATAAAGCGATTGAAACATGGGGCGAACATGCAAAATCCATGCAAGTGGGGTGGGGTGGAAGTCAAAGCTATGGCCCTGGACCCCCCTCTACCTGGGCAACCAATAAACCAACCAATAAGCGCACAGAGAACCAAGAGTCAGCAACTTCAGAAGGAGGTACAACAGCAACCCCGGCAGTGTTCGAATCTGACAGGATCTTTCCTTAACTTTCATTCACGACACTTGCGTCTTCTCCATACTTCAGCTACGCACGTGCTCTTCAGACACAAATGACCTAAAAGACCACTACATCATGCTTAAAGAAACAATGAACAAAGAGCCTGGTTGAGAGGCCTTCAGTCAAACTTAGCTTTTTTGTCTCATGGTGAAAGATTTGAGTGGAATGGAGTGATGGAACAGTAACCTGCCACAAGCCATCTCGTACATCTGCAGACAATCCATTGAATATTTTGACAGTTACTTCAACAGATTTATTTTTCCAAATGAGAGGTATTAGTATATACAATTTTATGTTGCTCCCAGTTTATTGTGCATTTGTGTTCCACGTTGTTCCTGTCACACATTTAGTTGTGAAACAGAATTGCACAATGACGGGTGAAAACTCTGGGTTTTGTGTCATATCTCTCTTGATCGCTGTCTTGGTCGCAGCACCAAAAATCTCTTGTCCAACTGATCCAAAGGATGCAATATGTGGTTTGCAATGTGAGTTTCCCACAATTCATTAACTCAAGAGATGCGATGGCTGCACCGCGAAGAGTCCAACGTTGACAATGTGCACTAGGTGTGATGAGTAAAGATTTTCTACCACGCATATAAAGTGACTGAGTTGCATAATTATCAGAATACATCGTTACAATTCAGCACAGACGGAGTACGAATTTGGAATGCATCTTGGTACACAATTTTCTTTCTCTTTGATAAAAATTTGAGGAAAGAACAAAGACAAAACTGGAAAAAGGCAACATGTGCAAAATCCCCTCTTTTTTTCATCACCTTAAGTCATTAAAAATGAGAGGGTTTGGTATTGTGTATAGAAAAAGTACATTGAGAACTCGATACAGAGAAGTCTCTTCCTTTTGAGTGTCATGCATTTTTCTCCGACATTGTGTCATCAAAGTCCCATGGGCACACGTCGGCCACCTTGGTGCCATCTGCTGCCACTGGTTTAGAGTGCAGAGTATTTTGTTTCCCAGTGGAAGGGCTGCAGTCCTCTTCTTTATTCTGGGATGTGTCCTCGAAGTCCCATGGGCAAAAGTCACTCTTGCTCTTAGCAGAAGTCTGCCCATTTGTGGAGCTCCTCCGCCTCTCGGACACTGGTGAATCATGGGTGCATTCCACATCCGAGACGCAGCCTCCCCCCACTTTCGACTGGCTGATGCGACGTTTCTCTGTAGATCTGCTAGAGGAACCTTTATCCTTGCTCTTGGACCTGCGTTTCTCATCATCCTTGTCTTTTGATTTCTCCTTGTCCCTCTCTGAAGTTTTGGAGGAAGGTGTCCCTTTTCTTTTCGAATGCGAGTCCTTCCCCTTCGAGATGTGAGGTGGACTGGGAGCCTTTTCGGAATCAGGGGATGGAGGACCATCAAAATCCCAGGGGCAGATGTCTGCTCTCATAGTGGATGATTGCAGAAGGCTTCCAGTGGATTTGGAGTGATCAGAATGGAGGGTCTTTCCTTTTCCTTCTGTTGGGGTGACACTTTTCTTGCGCCTGATTATATCTGGGGATCTTGCGGTCTCAGCTTTAGCCCGTGGCTCTTCAAAGTCCCAGGGGCACACATCTGCACTTTGAGGGGCACTCCCAGTGAGGCTAAGTGGAGCAAGAGGCTTCATCCCCTTCCTCAGCCCACGGCTCTCAATAACCTCCTCCCTGGAGGTTGCCACTGACTTCTCTGTCGTCTTCTGGCTGGATCGTTTGCTGTTTGAGGGGGACTGATCCACAGATTTCAACTTTTGATGCAGTTTCCCCTTGGTTCCACTCCCATGGATGGTAGTTGTCTCGTCTGGAGCAATGGACACATGCTTCTGTACTTTGTTTTCAGAGGGAGTTGGAAGGTCCTCCACTTCCCAAGGGCAGACTTCAGAAAGGTCATACAGCTCCTTAGACCTTCCTGACTCAGAGCAAATGGATGGCTGGCTCCCGCTAACCGGGTGCTTCATGATGCCGATCTTATTGGCGGTCTGACGGTACTCCACCGACTGGCTGATGATCATTTTGGGGTAGCACTCCGCCGATTCATTTATCTCTGATAACACCTTGCTGTCTTTGTTCTTGTTTACACTTTTCTTCCCGCCATCCTCTGTGGTCTGTGTTTTTCCTGTGAGCCCGAGAGTTTTTTCCTTGGCACTTGTGATGACGCTCAGGGATTTCTGTAGCATGGATGTCCTGAGATGCACAGGCTTCTTGTCCAGTGTCAGGTTATGTGCACTGGCAGATTTACATACCAGGGGTACCGATTCTGTAGACTCACCCTCGGCCTTCTCTGGGGACTTCTTCCCCAGCTTCTTGCCCATCAGTGTATCCAACAGTGAGTTCTCCATGGTGGAAACCTCCATTTGGTCATTGGAAGAGCTGTTTGGCTCGTCATTCTGGTCCCGGACGTGGTCATAACTATGTGACTTCTTAAGGGAGAAAACTTTGTTTTTCAGCGAGTCTTCCTTGGACTTGCTGGAGTGGGAGGGGTCAAAGGGGTTTCGTCTGAGCGTGCAGAGACTGTTCCTGTTGCTCCCATGATCCCCCGGGTCTTTCTCATCCCGGCTGCACTGCCGACTCATGGTCTCCGGGATCTCCGTGATGCGCCTCATGAGGGAGCGACCCAATCCCTTCTTGGAACTCCTCTTCTTCTGCAGATGTGGGTTGTTGGCCAGCATCTTCTTCCTCTTGTAGATCTCAAGCTGAGCGTATAGCTTCTTCAGCTCCTCCTAATTCACAGCAATACATATTTAAAAAATAATAAAAACCGCTGTTTAGTGATACGCCGGTTTAGAGAGCTTGGATAAGTTCAGGATGTCGTGTGAAGTGCAATGAAATAAGTACACCCTGCACATACCCGGATGTCCTCAGGATCCAGGCTGTGCTCGCTCCATGCTGACGTGATGCTGCTGTTGAGGTAGGACCCGGACCGGCCCATATCCAGCTCGTCCTCGTAGGCTTCTGTGGTGATGTCGTCCCTCGTGTGGGCACCTGCAAACAGGAACTGGAAGGGCGGATCGAAGGGTTTTAATCGACTGCCATTATTTAAAGACAACGTTTACCCCCATTAAGTCAATGGTAAGTGTGTCCGCCCAGGGCTCCCAAAGTAATTACATTTCTCTGGGTGATTAATTGTGATGTGGTGGCAGTGGACAGAACACCATAAATGAAAGTGTGGGAAGAAAACAATGGCTCACATGCTACCACTTCTGTAGACTTCTTATTGAGTTACACATCTTGGTCAGGTTGTAAATCCTGAGAGGTGTTTTTTAAACCCACCTCGGCCCACTAAACACGCAGGTTTTCAGTCCAGCGGAGCTCTTAATTAATTAGGCTCCATCAAGCCGTTGATTGAGCGATCCGCACGATTAAAATCCTGTTAAACCAAGATTAAAGACTCTCCTTAATACCCCAATCATGTCAAATTAAATTACTGCAACAACGTTGTTAGGGCCCAAATCGGGAGGGTTGTTCAGTCCGGCCGTTGGATAGCTCTACCGTTGAGTACTGAACCTGTCGTGTAGAACTTTTTTATTTTGGAGTTACCTTGGGTACAAGTAGCAGTCCCAGGGTCACGGTCACGGTCAGCTGTGTGTGAGTGAAGAAAAGCATCAGCATCCAGTCTGGGTGCAGCCCCGGCGCCAACATAAACCTGCAGACAGAGACCTGATTAGACTGTTGGCATCTTCAGCCACTAGTAAAAGTGGGTTCATCTGAGGTCGGATATCGATGGGCTGGGAGTGCCGGCTCGGAATCACAGTGTCAGCACGGCACTGCGGTTTTAATGAAGTTACGCCCTCTTTACGGTACCCGTGATGAGCGTACTCCTGCGCGGCGCAAAACTGACGGACCGCATCAGGTTCACATGTGAACCGTTTAGTTATAATGAGCCCCTTACTGAGTAAAGGGATGAGAAAATGCAAATGAGTTCAAAATAACTAGTCTGAGAATATGAACTTCAGGATGTTCCCTGTATAGAGCTGCACTGCTATAAAATCAAGCATTTAAAGCATTAGCTTAATAGGACAAGGACCACAGCAGTATTCATAATTACATTTTTTTGGGGTTTCCTGGTGAAGCATGAAAGGTTTTTCTACAAGCAATTAAGCTCGGCGTTTTCATGAATAAGGCCAGCAGAAAAACAGCCCCTTCTGAAAGTGCTCGTGCAAGGTATATGAGGACACAGAGCAGTGACTTAGCCCTTGATAGCTCTTATCAGCTGGGATGGTTTGTTAGGGTGCAATTAGAGGCAAAGAAAGGCAACTGTTAATATCAAAGCAACCTGCTGTTCTGGTAGCAGACGATGGCTAAGTGCAGGACAGTAAATCATGAAGGTACTGGAGCCCCTTAAACTACATGGCACCACTAACAGGATAAAGGTACTTCACTCAGTGACCCAGCAGCGATGTTTGTCGCTACTCAAACCATGCATTTGCATGGGGGTCTCCTGTTGGTCACAAACAATCATTACACTGGGGGCCCCAAAATGATTTTTTTCAGTGAGGTCCGAGAAACAACAAACTGCCCTTGATGACACCACAATAACTGTATGTGGAAATGAGATCCAGAGATCAAAAACTGTTGGAATGACATGGCTGGATTCTTTTCCTGCTCTGGATTCAACTAGCAGTTGCCTATGGGACTGAGGTCGCAGCACCGTCCTCAGGTGTGTTAGAGTGAGAAGGCCCATGTGGAGAGACAGGCAGATGGCAGGGAATATATTGGAAGAGAAGTGTGCCAGTGTTTATCATTGGCATGGTGCGTCGAGTGGGAGATGTGGGATAGGATTGGACAGTCCAGAAGCAACGCTGCCGTTTTGCTTTGAAGTTCCCAGATGGCAACTTTGAGAACTTTCTAAGCAGCTCTAGGAAACTTGCTCTCCATTGAATTTGAATGATTCAGTCAGAGGGTGAAAGCTTCTTGGATCTCATCTAGTATAAATTGTGGCAGCCTCATTACACAGCTGTTTGATGTAGCAGGGAAACCAATTATGCTGTTACGATGTTATGAGTTGGTGTGGCGTTTTTACACTGTGAATTTTACAATGTAGCAATGCCATTACAGTCACTTTTGGGCTGAAGGATGAAGAAGCTCAGTTCAGTTCAAAGTTTGAGATACGAGTCAGAGGTCAGAGGTTGCCGGTACAATGAGGCTTGTACCCATATCTTAGAAAAGAGAGTTGTGCCTTCAGTTTTTTTGTTTTATTTTTTAACCAGTGCTTAGAATTAAATCAAATTATCTCTCTCTCCCTCCACCCCCTGTCCTCAAGAAAAACGGGGTAAGTCTACTGATAGTGTTGAGTCTTCCTTTTATTTAATGCCTGTCTCTCTCTACGGGCTGACACTTAGGCCATGTCAATCTGCCATATTTACTGTTACTCTTATTTATCTACAGAAAATATGGGAAACGAGCACACATATTGAATTTAAAAAGGTCTGTATTCATTTATGTTTTTCTTTCATTCTTTACTGAGGCCTAAAGAACTTAAAGGGCAATTCTTAAGCGGCTTACCGGATAACATGGAATATTCCAGAGACGGTGAGCTCGTTGTAGATGGCTACGGCCATGTAGCGTGGCTCGTGGAATGCGGAGGGAACAGTCCGAACGGCATAGCAGAGATAGACACCCCACAGCAGGAAGAGCAGCTCAGCTGTTCAGGGGAAAACAGACAGAGAACAGGTTAGCAGCAAGCGTTCCTTAACGATACAATTCTGTGTTCCAACTCAATTGGGAAATCAGAATTTCTGAGTTCCTAGTTGGAGATTTCAACTGGAATGCCCCCTGAAGTCAGACTTCCGACCTGGAAAGCCGGAGAAACTACAACCCCGAACTCAGAATTCAAGATGGCTGCTCCCTTATCAACGGAAGTGACAGCTGTAGTTATATACTGTTAATTAGCACTCGTGTTTCATTAAATCAGTTGTACATCCAGTACTGTCCAACTTCTATCTGTGGACATTTTGCTACTGTGTTTGTATGCGCAAAATACCGTGTAATCCATCGTTATAAACTGGTATTGCTAACGATGGTTAACAGTGAACCTGGCTATATCTGGTATTGCTAAACGGCTTTCCAACTTGTTGTCCTGGAACAGGGTTATCTCAGGTGTGACGTCATTCCCAGCTCCGACTTCCGACCTCCGAAGTAAATGAATACAGCATATGGTCGTTTTCATCTTGTGCTCATACATTCCTACAAGCTGCTATCTTATCGACTTCCTGGAGCACTTCAGTACCTGGCTGAATGCGCAAAAGCAGTTCCATTCGGCACTCACTGTAAACTATTTCAGCCTTCTGTAATAACTGCTATAGTTTGGCTCACAGCAACTGAGAAACTGTCCCGGGGGGGTGTGCGTGTGTGGGGGTAGATCCTTCTTGCACACACATTCACAAACAGCTCAGGCAGAACTGCATGTGGGTCGTCCCACGGACTCCCAATTGTACTTGTGCTGATTTTACATTTTCTGTTTGTTTTTGTCTTGAGGTTTCCATAACATCCACGTTGAGGCTTAAACATCAGACATCGAGCCTCTGCTGACACCTCCTCTGGAACCCCCCC
>JAODUD010000082.1:5522310-5532701 GCA_026784285.1 Stomatorhinus walkeri | reverse complement strand
TGACAGCCCGCTCTGAGGCTGCTCTGCTCTGACAGTTTAATTAGTTTCCCTGCAGTGCTGAAATATAAGGCAGTGTCCAGCCAAGATGCTTTCTCTTTCTGCTCCTGTGTTGCCAAACTGTTTAAATGTCACTACTGGAGCAGTTACTGCGATTTCATTAAAATGTGGACCAGAGCAGCTTCAGTCGAGCTGTCAGAAAACAAGGGCTGTGACTCCTGTTTCCTTTGAGCTGAGCTTGCAGGAGGTCAAATCGTATATTTAACTTGAAGTGTCAAAGTCGACGGACTTGTACCAGGGCTAACAAAAGATTTACGGGAGCTTTAAGACTATTGTTTGCTTTGGACTCTGATAACATAAAAAATATACCTAATACCCTAAAACTATACCTAATAACCCATAAGTATACCTAATAACCTAAAAGTATACCTAGTAACCTAAAAGTATACCTAATATATTATTTGAATGAACACTTCAAACGCACAGTTCTGTAAGATTTATTAGATCGCTGATTTGACAGCGATCCTCTTACATAATGTATGGTTCATGTTTAACAGCCCATAATGCTGGAAATCACACAACACTGTGCATAGCAGGGGCTGACAACTACATCAATGCCATAAACAAGTCTGATCTGAAATGTATTTTATAAACCAAGAACAATTCTTCAGACATGCGCAGATTTCAGTCTACTTGGATAATTGATTTGTTTCCTGAACCCATTGCTTTAACCAACTGGCCTGTTACAGTAAAATACTCAAACCCCAGTCTAATGTAATGGCAGCATGTCCACCATTAACTGTAAAGCAGTAGTGGCCTGGTCCGCCATAGACTTGCATTGAGATATCACCGGTACATATTTGTGAGTTCACAGATGCATGCAACAGCCAATGTACCATCTGCAGTTCATATCCATCTGAAACTAACTGGGTTTGGGCCAGGGTAATACGTGGATGGGAGACCAACTAGGAAGGCTGGGTTGCTGCTGGAAGAGGTGTTGCTGTGGCCAACAGGTTTGCCGATTCTGGGGTCAGTGTGGACCCCAGTACGTTGATGGGTGTACTGTGCATGAAAAATGGTGCTGCTGTTTAGATGAGATGTAAACCTGAGGTCCTGACCTTCTTGGGTCATAAAAGACCCCTGGGCAGCTTTTGAAACAGTAGGGGTGGTACCCTCATGCAATTGGCCAAAACTGCCCACTGTGGCCCTATCAGATCTGTCCTCCTAATCACCGCCTATATCTAACTGGGGAATTCTGCCCTGCCCCATTCACCACCTTAGCTATGGTGAGGTGAGTGTACTGGTGCAGAATGGCTGCTGTCACATCATCCATGTAGGTGCTACACAGTGGAGGTGGTTGAAGTGGCTTCCCATTGGTTCTGTAAAGTTCTATATAAAAATGTACCCCTCATTTAAAACAATGCTAGATAGATAACCGCAACTGGCCCTAGGCAACTCCATTATATTTACTGTACGCCCGTCATGTCAAATACTATTCCCCCTAATGGTCACGTTTGGGTTCCTGCGATGCGGCTTTTCAGCGCTTTCCGGCGGTTTTACGCCCCTCCTACCCCGCGAATCCTCCTATCCAGACTCGCTGGGAATCGCGGGATCCCAACATGGCAGACGGAGGTGCTTCGCAACTTGTGGGAAAAAGCGGAGGCATCGTGGTAAACTGCTTTCGATTTGATGCCGATATTGCAGAACGTGCGCTGAAGCTCCGAATAACCGGACCGTGGTGATTATAATGCGAATTATTGCTAAAATCCGATGTTTTTGCGTAGCAGGACGATGTTTTTCTCTAAATTGTTTCACAACTAATGGCATTCGGGAAAAGTGAAACGCATTAGTGATACGCATATAAAGGAGATGCATTAAGCACTGAAGCAACATTTAGAGTAAAACGCTTACATCGCCAGGAGTCGTATAATCAAAATGCCGAAATAAAATGTAAAACCCAGTAATAATACTTCGGGCAGTCATTTAAAACTTTCTACACGTATAACATGAGCCAGCGTACCAACTACCCACGTAAGACTTTACTATCATCATACAACGTTAATTTACAAGAGGGCAAAAATAAATTAAATAAATTAATTTACAACCGAACATAAATGAAATCTATGAAATAATTTAAGTACGATGTGTGGAAAAATAGATATAATTATCCTGTTACAGCTCAGTATACCAACATTACTGGTTTATTTCTAGATCCCAGATGACTGGCCAGGTTATCCCCTGCAACTGTTCTCCTATCCAGAGCATTACTCTCCTGAGGATCTGGAATGTGTCTACATTCCTCACGGCATCATCATGGACAGGTCTTATACACAGCAATAGAAATATTTGAACAGAGAAATGAATTAACTTGGGATTCTCTTAATGTCAATACCCAGAAACCTCCTTTGGATAATTATGGAAAACAGTAAAATGTAGTAAAATGTTCTTAGTGGGTTATTAAGCTGTAAAATCTGTGCACTCTCAGGTTACGCATGGGTGGTCATTGACACATTGTGTGCAGGATAGAGCGCCTGGCATGCGCCATAATGGACGACCTGGGTGACCATGACATCGTACTGCTCTGCGTCCTCAAGGGAGGCTACCAGTACTGCTCGGACCTGGTGGAGTTCATCAAGGCCCTAAACCGCACCTCTGAGAAAACCCTGCCTATGAGGGTGGCTTTCATCCGTCTGCACAGCTACCTGGTGAGGACACACGCACACACACACACACACAAAGAGCACAAGCACACACACACAGACTCACACACAAGCACACACAGACACACACACACACAAAGAGCACAAGCACACACGCAGACACACATACACACACACACACAGTCTTTGGGCAAAATCCTAATATATACATTTGCCAAAACTCTTTTTTGTGTGGGCACAAAAACATTTACTGCAGGAAGAACACAAGGTGAGCTGCACAGGAATGTTCATGTGTGCTATTGTGTCAGATCAGTAGCATTTACCTGGAAGGAAGTTTGTTCTGCAGTCTTTCTGGGGTTGTATTTCAAAACTACACCATAATTTGAGCCTAACATTTTAGGAGATTATGTTTTGTCAGATCATACTTTGTTGCAGTTCACTTTTTCATGTTCCATGTTCATCTCCCAACCTGCTGTTACACCTCGAGGGGAGGACCAGATACCTTTCAAATCAAGATCGCCAAATAAATTTGGGTCTTTTATTAAGCTGCACTTTGTGTAAATGGCTCTCGTTGTTCCTGAGAAAATACGTTGGTGATCGGATTACTCTTCATGTCATTGTAAATAGAGGTTGGATGCTGTTTAATAATGGTATTGCGATTCCTCTTTAGAGCTAAGAATGCTGTTCTTGCTGCGTGTTTGAACATGTGAACAGGAGCAGGAAAAGAACTGTGTGTAATAAAAACTGGCTCCTGTCAGCTTCTCCCGCCGTGGTTTGAGTGAATTTGCCGGTTCTCATGCCTTCCATATTGGCTGCTAACCAGCCCTGCTGTAACGTGAAAGGTCTCCACACGCTTCGGGCTGAAGAGACGCAGCTAGGGCCGCAGATCCTCCCCCCCTGCCCCTGAGTGGGTCGTGTCCCCTGCGGCATGTTACCTACAGGGCTGCAGACGACAACTTTCCTGCGTCCCGAGGACGTGATGTGACTGGGAATCACCTTTCTCTGCCATCTTGTTTGGGAGCTGGAGCATGTGCGAAGTTTCAAGAGAAATGGACACTTCGCTTGGATCTCAGTGATGTTGTCCGTAGAAACAAATTCCCCATTTTTGTCGCTACATCTTGTTTTGCATTTCTGATTTCTGTCAGCAGGGGGCGACATTGGTATAGCAAAACAGAGCCAGGCCTAACGGGTATTCCCTTAGTATTACGCAGTTACCTGCCAGTCGTTGATGAGCTGTCTGCAGCTTATGTTTCTGCCTGTTGGAGCAAAAGCAGGCCTGAGGAAACGTGTCGCTCCGATGTTTGGTCGAGTGCTTGGTGCAGGGTGCGGCTGGAATGAGTGTACGAGTAGCTCGTTTGGTTGTTTCCCAGGAAGCAAAAGACTTTGTTGATCTTGTTAGTCTGTTTGTCTGGTGAGGCTTTATTATGCAAATTACAATTAGGTCTTATGTAGGCAAATCAGTTCTGATTCATTCCCCCGAGGAACGAAAAAAATAATGAACGCATAATTGTAAGTGACCCAGAGCGAGATGAGTGGATGGATGGATGCATTCGTGTTTTTGTGAAGTTCTGCTTGAATGTTCCCACATGCAGAGCAAGAGTCAACCTTTGTCTTTGACTCATGCATTTACGGCTGCTTGAGTGCTTGGAAAAATCATTTTGAAAGTGAATCACCGTCATTATATTTTGGTGATGTGGCGGTCACAAGGTCGCCACACTGTCAGGCGCTGGAAAGTCATGTGACGATGGGGGAGAGGCATGGGAGTCATGTGACTGCCTGGAGGGCATCTTGAACGGTATGAGGATTAGAGAGAGGTCCCCCATCTACCTGCCCCTGAAGTATATTCAGTAATGTGAGCACAAGACGGTCATTGTGGAGAATGTGGCGGGCCTAAGGAATGTGGTTCACCCATACTGGGTGGCTGCAACAAACAGAGACACACTCATACGCTTTCAGCTTTGTGGAATGGAGCCTGGTAAGGTGATGTGAGCATCATTGTACGACTTCTCCTGTTTCAGAACGATCAGTCCACAGAGGACCTTCACATTGTGGGAGCAGAAGATCTTTCTACGTTACGCGGGAAGGTACGTCCTCGCCCACGCAAACAGCCGAGAGATGCTTCACTGGGACGCCTCACACCTGCTCAGGGGTACAACAGCAGGTCCTGGCTGCAGCAATTCTAAACCCAGGGCCTCTTTGCGTAACCTGGGTGGGCAAAGCCTGCAATCTCAATATTCAGCAAGGAAAAGTTCCGTGGTGTGACTTAGTATTTGTCCTTCTTTTTATTTATTTTTTTTAAATTACACCATTGTTCTGCTTCAATCAGGTCATGCACTACTGGCCTAAATAGCAAAAATGCCTTAAAATGGAATAATGAAATTGAAGCTGAAGAAGGTTTTCTTATAAACGAGAAGATTACAACAGCGGGCGAAGGAAAGAGTTGATGTGACGGGAGAGTTTTTCAGTGTGACACAGTGAAGCTGAAGATTCACGTGTTCAAAGAGGCCACAGCCCAGAAGTAGGCTTCTCCCCAGCTGTGTTTTCATACAAATATTGGCATTTGCAGCAGGTCCTGTGTGTTGTCCTGAAGCACAATTAAAGCTTTGTTCTTGTTGGATTTTCTATGACCACCAGAGGGCAGTTTTTTTATGCAATGCCTGATCCAAGCGCGGATTACACTCAGTGACACTTCATTACTGCAGGGTAGGATTTGCTTTGGACTGGAGAAGTGTTTCCCAACCCAGTCCTCGGGGAGCCCCTGACAATTCATATTTTTGGTCCTTCACCTTCGACCACCCTGATTAACTAGATGTTTTTGCCCACCAGAATGACAATGACTGGATCTTTTCTGTTTATGACACCGTCCTCTGTAGACATGATCCCAAGAACATTCATAAGCTCGTAGGTCATGCATATTGCCTGCTCTGAGGTTTTTTTTGCCAGTAAACGAATCTATCCACCCCGCCTGAGTGATGTATCGAATCAGCCATCTGATTCTCTGTTCGTAGGTACAGGTTGTTTATCTGAGTGTAAATCTAATCAGTAATTAGTGGCACTTTGCACCAGGATCTATTGAATGACATCCTGCCCTAAACTTTGCCATTTATTTCTAAGTCTGATGATTGGGCTGCTGAAGGTTGACAACGATGAGGTCAGCGGTCATGGGGCAGGCCACTGGAATGCCACCGGCGTGACATCTCAACGTCCCTAAATGGGAGTCACTAGGATTCAGAGATTCAGGAGTCGCTGCTTTTGCTACCATGTCTGTTAACCACCGAGGGAGGGAGGCGTGGGGGTAAGATAACAGATGAGCATGGGGGTGGGGGTGTCGCAGCAGGGAGGTGGGAGTGACTCAGGGATTTAAGTCAGTTCAGAGGCTTGGCTGAGTAAATCTTAGTCGCCTGTAACTTCATGTTCTGAACTATCAGCGTGTTTGTTGTAATTTACTTTTCGGCTGAGTGAGTCATTGTTAAACAGTCACAGCGCCTTGTGGCTTTGAATCAACGCACAAGATTCAAGGCCAGCGGGGACCTACCCACACCGTGCCTAGAAATGTCACTGTGGACATCCGCCCAGTTTGAGCGCCCTGAGTCTGCTGGGGAAACCATGATCATCTGACACCCCTGGACTTACCAGTGGCCTGATACTGCTGGAGCGAAGAGCATACCTTTACTCACATTCCATGTCAAACCTGGGAGCTCGTAGGTTCAAATCCCCTTTGGAAACCTGTAACCTTGTTCAGGCAGCCTTAATGGTGGTCTGGGTGGAATCCCTGCACATGTTTCGGAAGGTCCTGTGTTCTGGGTTCTGTTCCTCGGCCGTCGTATGATTAGATGTTGCATCTCTGTTATGTTGACTATCAGCAGATAAACAATAAAGTCAGTCCTCAGTGCAGGGATTTGACTGCACATTCTCTCCTTTAAGTCCTCCTCACCTCACATTTTACACTCCAAAGCCAAAGATATAGAGAGGAAAACAAAGTATGTTAAACTTTGACGATATATGCGTCTTGCACTTCAGCAGACACCTGTGAGTCATTTTGATACCCCAGTTTCATTATCATGACACATTTCGCAGTGAGGCACGACGACGTAGTGAGGAATGGACCCTTACAGGCAGACGGCTGGTCCTTATGCACCGGGACTCACCAGCGGGTGTCCCAGTTGCAGCGGACCCCCCAGTGGCTGGCAGATTCATTTATGAAGGTGTCTGAACACTGTGGTGCACCATTAAGTCCTGCTAAGCACCAATGCGGAACACACAGCAGTGGGCGTACAAGGGCGGGTCTTGTTTCTGGGGACCCACTCAAAAAGTCACTTTGGCCCCCCCTCTCTCCCCCAACTAGATGTTAAAAAAAAAACTAAATAAATAACCAGTGAGTAGAGCTGGAAGACTGTAGCTAGCTAAGTGGTCAGCAGAACGTGCTGCGAAAGCATCTCCTAAATAAATATGTTTATGTAACATTTAGTGTAGTGACTATTTGTGACCAACAGGGGGCTCCACACAAATGCATGGTTTAAGTGGTGGTAAACACCGCCATTGTGTGTGTATGTGTATATGTGTGTGAGAGAGAGCAGGTCCTCTGACCTATGAGTGGGGCTCCAGCCAACCACTAGCTAAATGGAGCGACGATGAGAATGATCCCAAACCACGTGACCCGAGGTCTGGGAGACTCTCGTCTTTGCAGCGTGATGAACCTGGACGAGTTGCAGCTTCATTCCTAATCAGTGTGACTTTTCCCTCCTGTTTTCACATGCGATGAAGAACATCCTCATCGTGGAGGTGAGTCAGCGGTATCGCTCCCGCACGTCCGTGCCAAGTCATGCTTCTTTGCTTGAGTGCGGCGGCTTTAATCACTTTTTTTTTAAAAAGCCCATTTCCTCTTAGCCGTGTTTATCTGACAAAAAGTTAAGTCTGTTATTAAGCATTTTTAACCGTGCTCGATAATTAAGGATAATTACTCCGCTGACTTTTAATACATTATCTGTCACTTTGATTCACATGACTGCAAGTTAACTGGGGAGATTAGAAGTAGGTCAACATTTTTAACTGTATTATTGATAAGATGGAGTCATTGGTGCAGACAGATGGCAAGAAATATACTCTCATTGTAGGTATTTTAGAAAACTTATTTGTTAGGTGCCTCTGAAATTCTGGAGTGTCTACAGAGACGTGTCATTCTTCAGTATGGTCTGTGTAATTCTGTCTTTAACCAAAATAGGAGCAAAATTGATTATCTGGATGCTATTTAGATGTTTTCGTTGGACCAGACCCAGTTTCAGGTCTTTGCTGCTGTCGACAGGGTATAGTTGACACAGGCAAGACCATGAAGGCTCTCCTGAAGCACATTGAGGTCTTCCAGCCCAAGATGGTGAAGGTGACTGGGTGAGTCAGGCTCCATGTTCCCCATGGCACCCCCTCAGGTCCAACCAGCAGGTGTGGAGATGGGCACCAGGATGGTGCTGATGCCCCTTATGCTTCTCGTCCCTGTTCCAGTTTGCTGGTGAAGAGGATTCCCAGTGGAATGGAGACCCTCCCTGACTGTATGTGCCCGCTCCTTCCTCCTTCCACCTCTGCAGCCAATCACAGCTCACAACGAGTAGTTGCCCCATAGTAGGCATGGGTGGTACTTAGTTTTTCATACCCTTATACCGTCCAGACACTTTGCTGCAGTGCAGGGTGTTTTGATGGTATTTTCAAAAGCAACACTATTCCAGAATTCTGAAATCTTGACGAAAAAATTCAGAGAAAAATGCCCAACTGTAGTACGCCATGTTTCTTTAATTCTGCTTAAGCTTAACCTAGAGGCTGTAAAAAATATATCAAACTCCAAGAAACTCTTCAGGAACGTGCCCGGCCGATATGATTGGCTTTGTAGTGTCATTGTTACGCTTCACATCATTAACACCATAGTGCTGGTCCTTGATACTGAGATCTGTTGCTTGTTTGTAACTTGTCAGCATGGCGTGTTAATTCTTATTCGCTCTGGAAAACCACTGGCATTTTTCTTTCTCCATGTGCTGCGAGATGTTGGATTCGAGATCCCTAACCGCTTCGTGGTTGGCTACGCGCTGGACTACAACGAGTATTTCCGGGACCTCAGTGTAAGTTTCCTGACTCATTGTCAGTGAAGTGAGGGCTATCTTTGAGCAGTCTGAAGACAAAGGCTGCGCTGTCTGCTACGGGGCAACACACCTTTACGCCCTTTGTCTCACTGTGTCTGTTGCAGTTCAGAACAGCAGCCATGGGCCCCAGGCAAAGCTTTAGGCCCCCTTACCAAGAAAACCAATAATCTTTTCACATAATTCAGGGCCCTGAGCAACTGCCTGTTCTGTGTTTAGCTACAGCTGGCTGTGTTTCTGCCTGCGCATAAATATTTTAATTAACGTTTTTTATGATTTTTCATTTTGTGTAATTATTCCTATTTAGAAATTACAGCCTCTCCCTAGGTTACGACGGGGTTACGTTCTGACAAACCTATCCTAAGGTGAAAATATAACACAAACATGCATTTCAATACAGCACACCTAACCTAACAAACATTATAGCCTGGCCTAGCCTACCTTAAAAATGCTTAGAACACTTACGTTAGCCTACAGTTAGGTTGAGATCATTAACACAAAGCTTCATTTATAAAAAAAATGTTAATGTAAAATGAATGTCAGTGTAAATTACATATCATGTAATTTATTGAATAATGTATTGAAAGTGAAAAACATTTACCCATCGTAAAATCAAAATATCGTAATAGACGCACCATCATAACCCAGGGAGATTCTGTATAAATATCCCAAAAATCTACCTTTGCCTAGATCCGGCCCTGAAAACATCTTTTTAAAAAGCAGGACACGTGTGCGGTGTGAGGTCCCACTGAACTTTGACTTACTTGTCGATCAGTGCTTCTGAACTGCAGATTCTGACCAGCTGTACCCTTCTGCTTTCAGCACATATGCATAATCAGTGACACTGGAAAGAAAAAATACAAGATCTGAATCTCGTGCCTTCCCAGTAGCCCTTGTCAACAATTCCACTGTTACGACTAACAGCCGGACACTAAGTGCCTTCCCCTGTGCTCTGCCTCTCCACGTCCTGTGCTTTCTACGCTCCACGCGAGGCCGCCGGGAACCACGGGAGGATTCGGCCGTTACCAGCAAGGATGATATGCGCACAGCCATTTACAGTTAACGCAAATGTACAACTTACACCCGCACGCTTTTGTCGGATTGCGTCCAGCTTTAGGAGGGAAACTTTAACGAATGCCACGGGCTGGTTAGGGTTTCAGCGATGTTTTAAATATGTCTTACATTTGGTTTTTAGTTTCGTTACATTCCAGAATTTTATGAGCCTTGGTTGGTCTGGTTTTGCAGGAACATTTTCTAACACAAACTGTTTAATACTAACATAAGTTGAGATGGATTGGGGATTCTTTTGCATACAGCAGCAAGTTCGGTAGAGAGCAGGAAATCATGCAGTGCAAAATATGACAAAGTGCAGATAGTGTAGACAAGTAAATGTACTTCAAATATGTTAAAAAGTACACAATACACAACAACAATAATAATAATAAGTAACTAAATGTAAAAGCTCATTTAAAAAGTTTCAATCAAGTATTAATGCCTTAACCGGAAACCACACGAACAGCTCGGAATATTTTGTACGTTTTAATAGAATTTCTTAGGTAGATGTCACGGGTTTCTTTTTTTACACCATGGTAAAGGGGATTTCATGCAGTTC
>JAODUD010000082.1:5411114-5423471 GCA_026784285.1 Stomatorhinus walkeri | reverse complement strand
TGCCCCATTTGGTCCTTTTGGCTCTTATGGTGGTTCACCCAGCGGCCCATTCTCCCCCCCCCCCCCCCCCCCACATTTGTGAACTCCTCACCCTGACATGGCGGGTCAGCAGAACACCTGCAGAGTGACCTCTTCTCAGCCACTGCAGCGTCCACCATCGTTTAAGTTGCAAAACCATGTGACAAACTAAAGAAGTATGATTGGCCAAGGCGTACAACATGCTTCAGTAACTATAGAGATTATACTTATAGTCTACAAATAAAATATATATATATGTATATATATGTATGTATGCTTGTGGCAATTTAACCGACAATCCGCGCTCCTATATTCAGTACTGTAATTATTTTGTTTTCATTTGTTTTTCCCTCAGAGCAAGACCTCTACACCAAGCAGACCTTAGTGAGTGCATGAGAATCTCATAAGAGCCCATGAATTACCCTGGAGGTGCCTCACAATTAATTTAACATTACATGCAAGTATAAAAATTCATAGCAGAAAAAAATGCATTTAAAAAAACACCCCCAAAGAAAACATTTCCAAAGGTGTGGTGAAGATACAAAAATACCCTCAGAAATAGGGTTGTGAGAGTTGGATTTGACCCAGATGGTGGTATTACAGGAGTGCGTCCGCGAGACCTCTGGCACTGCACGGTGGTTTGCTGGACAAACACATCTAAAAGGCCGTGACCTTCCTTAGCAGTCACGCTTTCTGACGCAACGTGAAAAGGGCGTACAGGACTGCACCTGCTAAGACGGTGTGGTTCAGTCAGACTGGGCAAAACTTTGGACACGTGCTGTGTGATTCCGGGTCCTCGTGACTAAGGTAAACAGTGATACATTATGTCCGACATTTGCAAATATTCGTAACCGACACCACGAAAAAGTGAAAACGTATGAAAGTGCACAACCTTGGATTACTCTTCCTGCCCAGTTGCCTAATAACAAGGATCAAGGAAAGTTTATTGTCATTCGCATCACGTTTGCATGAGGTGGAACGAAATTGCGTAAACACGATCTCGGGTAATCCAATAGAGCAAAAAATATAATAAACAATAATGAATAATGACATAAAAAAGAAAAAGTAAAAGAAGTAAAGTTAAAGTAATAAAAAAGTGCACCAACTTAAATATCAGTATGGCAAAGATATAATATAATTCTAATTATAATAACAATGCATTATTCTCCCTCGGTAAGGGGGCGATCGTCTATAAATTCCTTCTCTCACAGGGGCGCCATTCCGCCCTCCTGGGGATTTCATCACTCAATGATCCGGACAGATCACTGAGGCGCACGGATAAAGGAAGACCGCTCTCTAATGTGCGTGCTCCATGAACACACGTGTCCTGATTTTAAGGTGAATGGAATGGCAAACTTTTACAAACCGTCGTCTATTTATTATGGATCTAAAGGAAACAAACCTGAAGAAGAAGTCCTGAAAATGCATAACACTCGGTTAAATATGCGCAGGCATAGACGGCAGAGACTAAATTTTGATGGAGGGGCAGCTAGACTCCCCCCCCACCTGGCGATTCGCACTCATTGGCTTGTCTTCTGGACCCGTACTCGGTTGCACGGGGGACTTCCAGATCTCAAGCCTGGCTGCAGGCGGCTGTTCGCGTGCGATAAACCCCCGCCGCGTGTCGAACACCCCTCCTTGCAGCCGCGGCGGTGAAACAGGGCATATGCTCCTGTCCTCTGAGACGCGGATGTTAATTGTAATAGGTCAGAAAGGTTGCAGAACCAACTGGCAACGTGATTTCAGAAGCAAGGCAAGTGATGTTCAAAAGACACTATGTTAAATTTGATTGGAAATACGGCTTCAGCAACCGACTTAAATTTGAACTACTCGACACGCAATATGCTGACACATTGATGGTTTGTTATTTAACGTTTAATTTTCTTTTTTTGACTGAGGCGCGTCTATATTCAAACTACCACTGCGGTTAATGATGCATCTGTAGCGTGTTGTAGTCATTAATGAGCAGTATCAATTGTAAACTCTCTTAATAGCAAAAAAAAAGACTTTGGCAGCGTCACCTTATTCTTGTTACAAATCAGTCAAAAAATGCACGCATCAGACATCCGCCCTGTCCCGGTCCCATCGCACGTCCACCCCCCTGTTGGACTCGCCTTATCCTGGCCAGTGCGCTCGCTAACCCGTCTTCAGGTTCAATGCGGGTTGGGTGTGTTGCAAGTTCATATTGTAAAACCCTAAATAGTTTCTGTAACAATTACAATGAAGATATCACTGTTAAAAGATCAACTATAAAAAGTCCGCAATCTTATTTCATGTTGCTGGTATACATGCCTACTATAACGTTAAATATCTTGAAAATTTGATAGCCTTCGTCGGACGGGTATAACCTTATAGGCCTACCTTAATCATGCTTTCATATTGTACAAAATGGATGTCGCTCTATGTTAAACTGTACGAGAGACAGAATTAGAACAAAGCCGAAATGTACAATCATGTGATTTGTAGGCCTAATATACATGTTTCAAATCCTGCTGACTTCGGATTTGGATGTTATATACTAACGATTTTCCACATTCTCAGGAAAGAAGTATAAATATAAAGGCCTAACAATGTTTTATTAGCATGCCTGTTTAAATCTTGTTTTTGCCAGTTCGTGCCCGTGATTGCTTTCTTTAACTTTTCAGAACCTAAAGTAACAACATGTAAGTGTTTTGTAGTTTTTAGGTGCTGACACTAACATCCCTATTCAGGAAGGTACACCGCACAAAGCTGTGTTGAAAATATCTAGCAAAAAATATGGCTCGGGACTCACTCCAGAAAGCGTCAGGACTCGACATTTCACACTATTTGTGCATGTTTGGTCTGTCTCAAAATAACTGCTGTTGGGTTTATAGTATTGCCTCAGTTTTTTTAACTTAAAAGGACCAATAAGTAGTCCTGGTTCACGTGTGACTGTGACGGTGTATTAATTTGCGCGAAATTGTTTTAAAAAGATGCTCAGGAACGTAAGCGTGTACTTGCACAAGCTCCGTGTCAAGAAATATACACAGCTCACTGCACATAAGCACAAGGTGATACTTGAGGTCAGCTCTAGTTACTTAGTAATTGTTAGCTTATTATTATTGTTGACAAATGGGTTGAACAGAGTAAAACAAGTACTTGGTTTTTAATCATATATATAATGTATCAGAATGTTTGAGATTATACTGGCGGAGCCGGATAAGAGGCTACATCTGAACGTATCAATTAAAATCCCATCTAAATATTTTTGTGATTTTATTCTTTAGACATGTCTTAATGAATTGCAGTTAAACGCGCAGAAAAACTTTTTATTGGTTATTGTCTGATATTTTACAAGGGAAACTATGCATATAAAAATAAGATGATGATCAACGGGTTTCCTACATTTGATCGGCATTAAATGGTAAGGACATCCGCGTTGTTCTCTCTTTATGCGGATCCAACAGGAGTGTTTGTAACTCCGACTGAAAGGCGTCTGCCGGCACGTCGACAGTGCACAGTTGAAGAATAATTCACCATCGGAGCTTTGCAGTTTATGACAACGTTATTCATAGCCTTTAGACTATTGGCAAAACAGCTGGTTGCATCAAAAACTATTCACCGACGCACGCATGCATGTACGCTGGAATCGCCGCGCACATCCAGCAGTCCGCTTCGATTCAGAAGCGGGTGTCTGGCTCCTCCGCTCCGCTTAAATGCACAGATTTCCACACATCAGACTTGTATTCACAATCACACATGCGCATAATGAGCGGCTACGCGGTACTGTAATTATATGATAGTTTAAAGACAGAAAAGCGTGCTCTGTCTTTCCCGATGTTCGGATGATGCGGGTGAACAGTATGTTTCTTGTGGAGACCGAGAAATGGAAGTCGAGCAAACCCGCGTATTGCAAGCAAAAATAAAGCAGATTTTTTTTTTTATAAAAGTATAGTGCTACCTGGTCCTGCTGTTGAGCCGCTTTGGCCGGCGCGTTTGCTTCCTTGGCTGAAGTCATGGTACCCTACTGCTTAGACCCCGCTGCTGTTAACCGCAGAAACACAGGTGCCCCGGCAGGCGGAGCGGAGCCGGCGAAGTACAGCAGGCAATATTAGACTTTCAGTTTCAATAGCAAATACAACCGGTGAAGCGTGAGAAAGGGCGAGAGCGCGCGCGCGCGGGTACGACGGCCCGAGGGGGGATGAGATACAGTGAGAGAGAGAGGCGAGAGCGTGGATGACCAGGGACGCGCTCCCCGAAAGCAAAATAATAATAATAATAAAAAACCTACAATGCAGAGCCAGTTGAAATTATGACTTTGCTCCTAATTTAATAACATCATGCATGGAGGGAAATCTTAGCAAACATAGAGATTTAGTCCCGTTTTATCCCTGATAGCTGCCCGTGATGAGGACGGCAGCCGGCTATGATTTCCCTATTCTCCACTCCAGCGACATAAAAGGTTCAAAATCTGAAAGAGCAGCAGCACATAGTTCAAAATAGGCATAAAATATGGCTATTCGTTACTGAATAGGGGGATTTGATCGCAACAAAATCCTATATCGTCAAAAAAAAAGTACATTTCACATCACATAAGCGCTGCAGATGAACATAATCGCTGCTGATCCGAACAACAGTCAATATCAGTGATGCGGATGTGTTTAAAAAATTTAAATTTACCTCACGACCTACGGACTATCAAGAACAATTTCTTGTGTTTTATATGAACTGTCCTTCAGGAAGGCAAACCACCGGAGGTAACGTGATAGTAGAAATAAATTAAGTATTATTCAGGCATCGCATAGCCCATCTCAACATGCCGAGCTGAACTTAATTTTTAATTTATTACGGCTGACGGCAACTAGATGAATTGCCCTGCTATGTACAGGGCTATATAACACAATGATACGCGTGCTTTTCGGTGCTGTTCGGGTGAAAATAAGCACCGCAGTAGGATTTCCAACATATAAAAGCCTCAGAGTAATATTACGCTTCGCATATGACAGTCTTTCTATTATCGTGGCAGATGTGACCCGTTTCTACCCACACTGACGCAAATTTATGTAAGTAAATGTTATTAGTGGTATGTTATAAAGCATAATCATCACTGAAGGAATGAATTAAGTTACAGGCTGAAATCGCCCCAGAGGAGCCCCTAACACCGAATGTTCATTGATTAATTTGACGGACCGTCAGGTGTCAGGCAATCGCATTGAAAGCATTTGTTATGCTGAACAAATCTAACCCATTTTTTTTACATTGACAGCGAAATATTACTAACATAGTTATGTTTCTTTGACTTTTTACTTTACCTTACATCTTCGAACGCAAAGAACGTTTGATGAAGCAATGTGTGAACGCGTTTAAACTATAAGACTCCATAACGCATTAGGCCTACAGAGTGTGTAAGCGTACCTATTTAAACGGTCCAGTAATTGCTGAACACAGCTAACAATAATTTAAAAGGCGATTCAGCATTTTGTTGTATCATAAACCAGCAACGAGGCGCATAGCGCATCAATTACCTGGTACGCAAAGTGAAAGGCGATTGCGGACAAGCGATTAATATGCTCTTCAACACAAATTGTTGATCGATACGCGAACAAACATACTGTTTTAGGGGTTTAAGGCCCCCGGACTACTACAGTTGAATATATCCAACTTTACTAATGGATAAAATTTGAAAGCTGCTTTGGAGGGAGTGACTTGTGACGATAATAAAAGTTTTTGCTTGAAAAGCTTTTGTAAAATAGATGTTACGTTTCGGCGAAACTACTATAACGCTTGCAAAGGCGTGTCTAACCGCCAACATCTCATAAAACAAGACACTGGCCGTAAAAATTGCTGGATGGATTTACAGTATACCGCAATATTTCATT
This sequence comes from Stomatorhinus walkeri, assembly GCA_026784285.1. Taxonomy (NCBI): domain Eukaryota; kingdom Metazoa; phylum Chordata; class Actinopteri; order Osteoglossiformes; family Mormyridae; genus Stomatorhinus; species Stomatorhinus walkeri. The sequence goes on along the minus strand of JAODUD010000082.1, from coordinate 5,417,613 downwards.
AGAGTAAGTTATGTGATCTCTGTAGTAAATATTTACTTAGTTACTCTTGCTGAGGTAGTATATAGGCCTAAAACATCGTCGTAACAGTAGGTCTATACATGTATGTGATATGTAGAGAAACAGCACAGGTGACCTTATTAAACGACTACATTAAATGCCTTTAATATTAAGTACTGTTCTTAATAGCAAGTGTTGCACATTAATTACTACTGCAACATTTCATCTTTGTATTCCACCATACGGGGGATTTTTTTCCTGTAATTTTCTGTGTATGGCGGGGTATGATGTCGCCGCCATAACCATTACGAAAACATGTACCATGTAACATCTGCACGACAAAACATGCATGAAGGTCTTTAAAATGTAATGTCGAGGGCAAGACAAAACTCTGACATACAGCTAGAAATAAACCCCTGTTAACTCCGAGTTGTCTGTCAAACTATTTTTCTTATTTTTTTTTGGGGGGGGGAGCTGAATTCACAGAGGATGATAAAGGCTCACTTGTCCATTTTTTCCAGCTGTTTTTAAAATAATTATTGCTTCAGATTTTTCAGAGCAGTGCAAAGGCTGAGTAGAGTGCAGCCATTTTGATATATCAGTTTGTGGGAAACCTTGGTTTACGGATGGATTTAAAAAAAATCGCTGCGCCTATCATGACAATCAACACGCCCTTCCTCCATGATCGGAAACCAGGTCGTCATAAGAAGGATCATGCGTGAAACATGCTACAGAGGAAGGAAAGATGAGCAGTCACTGGATGCTTGGGGGTTAACGTCTCATATCTATAAGGGGAGCGCGGGGGGGGGGGGTGAGGAATAAACTCAGGAACCAAGGGATATGAGTCAGTTAGCCAGTTAAACTGCCTTTGGAAACTGATTGGCAGGTCCACTCGCTTACAGAGCCCCGACTTGTACAGTTTGCCCTGTATCAGGATACGAAAACTGTCATCACAATGGCAACTGAACTGTCAGGTGACAGCTCAAGTTGTGTGTTCAAATTATACTTTTCTCCTGTTTTACTGGAAGCCCAGAAGGCCAAGATGTAACTCTCAATTAATCCAGATGTTAAATATCACTGGGGACAGCTATAGTGTACATGAGAAATCCTGATGAAAAATTATATAAAATATGAAAGGCTGGGATTTTCCGTTAAACTGTAAATGACTGGATAATAATGAGTGGCTTAGTTCAAACAATAAATTGATATGACAGAATATTCATTACTGCTAATTAAAACAAAATGGTAACCACTACATCAGTCTGTTTTTTTATGCCCGTTACCAGGGTAACGGAGGCCTGCGACAAGTCTCTTCGGACTGATAACGAGGGCCGAAGTGATGACACATTAACGATAGCCATAATAAAGACCTGGCTTCCATTGAAGATCACCCTCTTTCAGAGCAGTACCTGCTGTACGGAATATGCATGTCCTTTCCCAGCTCTGTGTGAGGCCCACAAATGAGATCAGACCCTTCTGGTATTAAACTTGGTTGCTCTCAGTGTCGCTCTCCTGAAATCTATGCCGTCCCACGGTTACCTCGGCGACACTGGGGATTAGAGAACTCCCGGGTTTCTCCGCACGGCGACAGGTCAATTTAAAAACACTTTGTTTGAAGGTCATAGATTAATTGAGTGACAACAGGAACCTGAACACATAGATGTTAGGTAACGGTACCTCCTCTACTCTCTCCCCTAATTGTATTTAGCTATTCTGCCAAGACCAAAGCAATACTAAAGATCTTAACTGAATGTTGAATAATTTAGAACGGCAACATCAAATCAATATATACAAGCACAATGTGCACAAAACGCAGTTTGTCAGTATAACAGTGTTGGTAATAATCAGCAAGACAATGGTTGCGTCGTGTGTTGGGGAGAGTGTACTGATAATTTATACCATGCCTTTCAAACATTGTAAAGCGTTAAGAAGGGTGTTGAAAGAAATGATTATGCACAGAACCAGCAGCTAGGAAACACAATGTAACCATTTACATGTTTTGAACCTCGGGGGGGTGGCTGACCTTCTGGCCCCAGAACGTTTTACTGGAAGCATCACTTAGTGATACCCCAGTTCTCTGGCTCCTTGACACATTTAGGCTTATTTTTACACACCTGGACCAATAGTCACCCTGGTGGTTGACTTTGAGATCAGAGTGAAACCAACTGTTACGCTAAGTAGCATGTGCTGTTTCCAGCCGCACCCTTTCATTCTTCTGGCTTTTGTTTTTCAAAAATATTTTTCTCGATACTACAATAAGCTCCCCCCAGATCTTCTGAAGAACTGAAGCTGCAGCCCCATCTGGCCACAAATCCTGCTGCCTAGCAGCTGCTGTGACTGCTTCTCCTGAAAACATAAGCTTGTGAGGTCTCAACCCACATTTCCTCCTGGGGGCAGGTGAATAAGGAACAAAACATTGGTCACATGACTTAGGGCTGTCATCGGAAGGCGTAGTCTCGTTTTCAGGCTAAAGGCGCCGCCCACGTGTAGCTTTCTTTGCAGATGTATGGATTAAAGCAGCCCCGTAACGTGAAACGTTGCCTGAAATAGATCCGCTGAGGGATGAGAGGATAGGCGACGGACAGCGAATGAAAATCGCAGAAGTGAGTCGAATAGCAAAATGGAGTGCGGATATTTTCACGACACGGGGGGCGATGAACGGTAATTACGGGCGCTTACTGTCAGATGAATCCCGGGAGAAAATGGAGTTCAGATTTAAATTTAACCCAACATTTGAGCCGAACTGGGTGATGAAGAGAACAGCAAATGGCCCAGTTGGTGATTATTGGCTAAAGAAAAGCAGTGTAACAGTTAAGACATTAAGGTCAGTTAGATTCACCCCGACAGTGAAAAATACTGCTGTTTTTCTTCTCCTAAAGGGGACCTCTTCTCCTTCTCCCAAGATCTGAAGACCTGTGTACACCTCCAGCTCCAGGACAGAAGATGGTGAGAACCAAAACTGAGCTTTTGGAGCAGGTGCTCTTTCACCCTTGCTGTGACTTCCTTGACCTTCCTTCTAGCAGCTTGGAGGTCATTCTTCATCGTGTTGCAGGGCCTTCAGCACCGTTACATAGGCGGGAAATTTTCTGGAGCCTTAGAACAGTGCTGGCCTGTGCAGGGACGTCTCCGTCTCAGATCATATATCTAGGAGATCTACGCCTGGAATCATAAGTCCAGCAGTACATGGTACCGCATAACTGAGCTGATGAAGCAGCACCCAAACTAAGCATTGCAGTCCTCTATAGCCTGCAGTCCTACCACCAAATCTGCAGGGGGCGCCATCTTGTTCCCGTTTCCAGTCCCCTTTCATTTGAATCCAGGCCCGTTCATATTCCGCACGCACCACTGAAGTGTTTACGGGAAAACCTTTTAGCGACACTTGACTAAATATGCTTTTAAAAAGACTATTTGTTCTCTGAAATATTTAAATTGACTCTCAGGACCCCAAAGAATTTTGCTCGCAAATTATATGTGTTATCAGAATTGGATTTAATTGGAAACAATTCTGTGAAAACAAAGGCGCCAAGGACTGTACTCTCACATATACCCCCCTCCCCCCCACCATAACAATTTCCGATGCACACTGTGACGTTCTTCTACTTTTTATTTTCTTACATTTTTTTAATTTTTTTCAATAGCTCTTTCTTTTGCCATAAATAAAAATAAGCCGGAATAGACTAATGACTAGAGGAAAGACGAACATGCATACAGTACCTGGTACTCATACAAGGGCTATGCAGAGTAGTCTCCTAAATACAATGAAATCAATAAAGTGGAGAGAATGAGGTGAGAGTTTTAATCTATTTTCCTAGAGAAATAATTGGATGAAGAAGCTAACATAGGTATACGTAACCACCCCCGCCCCCCCGCCTCCCCAGGGCTGAATATGTTCAGTAAGTTTTAATTGCTTTTGTTTTCACCAGCTTATATTTGGCTCTAAAAAAGTTCTATTTTTAATCATAACTTAAGGACCGTTATATAAATCTTTAACACTTTGCTGAAGCAGAAGACCTATGCTGTTATCAAACTTAGGCATCGTAATGTATATTAGACAGTCTAACCACAGTATAATGGACTTAGCATTATGCATTGCTATTATGACGTAGCATTTCAGCCAATATAAAGTAACAGTGGCCTTGATCAGGATTTAATCTATTTGCCAGGATCAGCACTGAAGCATTAAAATGCAACACTATAGTGTCTGCTTTGGGAAATTTCAGCACCATCATATATACTGGTGATGTGGACAGCGCCTCTGAGTGATTTCAGCACCACCATATAGACTGGGGATGTGGACAGCGCCTCTGAGTGATTTCAGCACCACCATATAGACTGGGGATGTGCACAGCTCCTCTGAGATATTTCAGCACCACCATATAGACTGAGGATGTAGACAGCTACTCTGAGAGATTTCAGCACCACCATATAGACTGGGGATGTGCACAGCTCCTCTGAGATATTTCAGCACCACCATATAGACTGAGGATGTAGACAGCTACTCTGAGAGATTTCAGTATCACCTTGTAGATGGAGGATGTGCACAGCTCCTCTGTAGGATTTCAGCAGCACTGAAAAACCAGGAATGTGGACTGCTCCTCTGAAAGATTTCACCATCACCCAAGAGGCAGGGGCTGTATACAGCTCGACTGAGAGATTTCAGTCTTATCATATAGACTGAGGATGTAGACATCTCTCCTGTGAAATTTCAGCACCACCATATAGACCCAGGATGTGGACAGCTCCTCCGAGAGATTTTGGCACCACCATAACCTCCTGAGACCCAAGGAAAACATTGTCCTTCAATTTAGGTTATTTGTCTTTGTAGGAAATAAGATATCTTGCAATTTAGACTTTTTCAAATTTATTTTTAATTTCACAGCATGTCCTCTTTAGTGTACAACAGGAATAAATATATTTCCTTACATCCATGAAAAGACAGTAGCAAAAATAAAATGTCCACTGCAATGGAAATAAATGAATGGGTGGGGTCTCAGGAGGATATAGTTGGGGGACAAGGACAACTCCCTTGAGAGATTTCAGCAGTACCACACAAAAATATAAACTGAGTGTTGCAGTGGACACTTCCACAACTTTCAGAAGTACAGTACCAAGGTAAACCTAATGAGAGCCCCCATATACCTTAAAAAGCAGCAAACATGCAGGGGACAGACAGTTCTTCACAGCCTCGCCACACAGCTGAAACACTGGCTAATACATAATGCAGTAGACACAGAACACCACTGGAATACTGATTATTATAGACAGTTGCACATAGATCTCCTATCGCATGGACAAAAATTAATCAATATTATTTAAAAATGCATTATCTGTTAGACTCCTCAGTTTGTAAAATACCATAGAACCGTCTTTTACTTAAAGAACATAGCAAGGCACTGGGAGTTATTGCATATATGCTGAATTGCTCGATTCAGCGTCTTGTTAAGATGCTGTTTAATTATCTCTTAGTGTTCTTTACCGAGTAGAGAAAGTTGTCTGTGTAGATGATTCGTGTATAATGAGCGATAATGAGAGCATTGCACTCAGCCTCTGACTGTCCCGTTCTTTCGCTTTGTGAGATAAACACCCTATTCTTGTTCAGACAAAGTCATGGCTCCAGGCTCTGCCAAATTGGAGCTGATCACAGATGTTTTGCTTCAGCACTTTCCTCCCTGCCCACAATCTCCAGATTGGGTTTAAATTGGGGTCTGCATAGTGTGAAGATAAAAGCCAGGCGCCGGCCTGTAATATTTGATTTCTGTCTGAAGTTCCAAAATCCAAGTTTCCAAGTGAGACCAGAGCAAACGATGGCAGAGCCTGAGACAGAGTGATGGAGGCAGGATTGATTATAGGTCTGAAGAAGCCTCTCGGCCTTGTCCTTCACCGCAGAAGGCCTTCTTATTCATATTTAACTGGAATAGAAAGGCAGTAGTGGGGGTGGTTGAGCACCAGGGGCTCTGGATTCCACGACTTTCCCATCTGATGTTATTCAGATTTTGATGTCAGTGAAGGTAACTCAAAAGGCATGCAACTGAGTTTATATAACACTCCCCACATGATCCTACAAGCAGGAATTTTCCATTTCTAATCTTCAAATACTAATAAAGAAACTGATTTCATGAGATTACTTTCAAGAAGAGCTGCGCATTAGAGTCGTCACTTTTAAATAAACTGGACGTTTAACAGTTCACAGAACAGACCCCAGCCTACGTTATATATAATGTCAACCACTAGAATGCTCCAGAAGGTTATATATTCAAATCCCAGCCTGTGGACCTCTGTGTATGAACTTCATCTGGAGTTGACAAATGAATCACAAACAGCTGGCCTAACACTCCCTTCTGCTGTGACTTTTCCTAGAGAACGAACAGTTAATTAATCTTGTAATTTGGAGGCCATCATTAGGATTTCAGGTGCTGGCATCAGCAATGTCCGAATCTGCTCGGATGGAAACGCGGAGAGCGTGCTGGCAGGGGAAAATGTCTTTGGGGGGGGGGGGGGTGAC
>JAODUD010000082.1:5401005-5411014 GCA_026784285.1 Stomatorhinus walkeri | reverse complement strand
CCCCCCCCCCCCCCCCCCCCCCCCCCCCCCCCCCGCGACAAAGGTGTGATGACGCCATGGAATGCAGGTCCGTGCAGGAAAATGGGTCATCTTAGTAGCAATGACCTCCAGAGAGCGGAGCGGTCAACAGAGACAAATGACCGGTCGTGTGACGTTTCAGTTGACGTGAGCACATAGCCTGTGGCATTCCAGAGTGTTTAGAGGCAACACTCTTTAAAAATAAATGCACTAAATTTCACTTCTACGCCCAAGGACACAGGATGCAGTTTTAATACACAGACAGGTCTACAGTATGATTACAGCTTATAAAATGGCAACACTTGTTAATTCTGGACTGGTATCCCATCCAGCGTGTGGCCCCCACTTTGTACTGCCTGGGATAGGGTCCAGACCCCCCCCCTCACACACACACACAATCACACCCAGGATAAGATGGGAGATGAATGGATCACATTTCTGTTTTTAACAAACAAATATAAATTCGTTGTGAATACAATTCCAAGTATCAATGTAATAAATACAGCTTGTCTTAAATTTAGTAAGTAATTATTATTTTGACTTCTTCTTTATCTCCCAGGTTGTATTCCTCACCCCCCACCATACTGAATATGTGTTTAGATGATGGATTGGTAGGTAGATGTTACAGTCCTCTAATGAAGTTCACAGGATAGTTTAGAAGCAACACCATAGCTGTTTAACCAGCTGTCTGTAGAAAGATAACTGACTGCCTACAGGAGGTAATTGTAGCAGCCTGAGGCAGGAAAAGGGGAAAATTACTAAATTATAACCTGTTCATAATGTAATTCATAATTATAACCCATGGTAAAATTAATCCCGCATTAGGTAAGACTCCATTTGTGCTTGAAGGATAATTACTGTTACAGTTTTGCCTCAAACATAATTTCTTTCTTCAGACATCAGGAGCAGTTTTTGACAGGAGATCAATGTCCACCCAACCATCATCAAACCGCGTATTCAGTCCTGGGCCACATGGTGGCCTAGAGTCTCTCCAGGCAAAAGGAGGGGGAGGGGGGAGGGGGGAGGGATTGCCGGTACACCCCAGGCCACACATACACGCCATGGGCAATTCCCCTAACTGCATATCTTTGGACCACAAGGGGAGGTCAGAGGACCCAGAAGAACATGGGGAGAACATGAAGCAGGAGGAGAAGATGCAAGCTCCATGTAATCAAATGTGTAATACCTGCCTTAAGCAGTACATGAATGTGAATCTGCAGGTGTCAAAACATCTTCAAAAATTCAAAAGGTTTTTATGCGTTTAAGAGCCCTAGGAAAGCTTGAGATGTTTGTTTGGGTAACAGTGCCACCAGTCTCCTTCCAGAAACAGTAAGGAACTAACACACCTCAACTCAACAGCACAATCCTCCCTGCAAATCAATGAGAAACCAACAATAGCAACATTATGAATAAAACATTTCCTGGGGCGATCAACGTCGGAGGGGTACCTCCATGAAGTGCACTTAACTGATCAACAAGGAAAATCTGGCGGAATGAAGATTCTGTTTGAAGTGCATGCCATCTTAGCAGCTTGATTGTGGATTCTAGGTCTCTTATCTAGAGTCTGCGTAGTCACATGACACTGGCGAGGGCAGTCTGACTCCACCCTGGATTCACCCGCTGTGAGCATGGGCAGGATGTGAGGGGTTGATGTGGTGGCAGCGCGCCAGGTCACCACAGTGGTGCCCTTTGACATTTTCCTGCCTGCTCCAAAGGTCACGCAGAGGAATTCCACAGGAGAGTGTGAAAAATAAATCTGAAAGTAATTGGGGCAGCTAACAAACAGGAGGTACCTGCCGTCCCAAAGGTCACGCTTATTACACAGGCAGGGTCTGCATACTCTCTGTGCTGTCTCCACACAAGAGGCCTTCGTACTTGGCCACCATTAATGAGTGTGAGCACAGTGGCTCAGGCAGAAAAACCAGCCAGCAGCCTCTAGGGGGCACTGTTTCATCCCTGGAGAGAGTGGCAAACTTTCATGTGAAAAGCTCCCCCATTTATCTGGTGGGTGAATGCAGATGGTCAACTAAAATGGTATAATAATAGAGAGTGAGGTATCTGATGCCTCCATTACTTCCCAAACCTTTTTCGTAATTCCTGTAGCACATGCTACAAAGATCGGTTTGTAAGGCTCGTTTTTTGCAACCGCAATATGATCGACAGCTTTTTGTGCTCGTGACGCACAGGTCACCTACGTCGCAGGATGCAGTAGGCACTCAGGAAGTAGCTTTAACTGTCGTCAAGGTGACAGTCTGTCAGGTTCAGAGTTGGGGACTTTTGACCCCTCAGTGTACCTGTCACGTTGCTTCATGGCGTGGAGTCACAAGCATGTCGCAGGGATGTAAACAGAAACGGGGCCATGGGCACTGGCCCCAGCTAAAAGCTGATTGCCCTTAGATTGCCCCCTATTCTGTCACTCACCGATTGAAAACGTCGCTATGGTTACTTACACGACTGGCCCCATTTTCTTCCTGGATGTGCCCAGACATTTTTTTTTAAATGGCTCCTTTTCGGCATTTTGTTGAAAAGAATCTTTATCGTAACTTAGGCTGGATATCTGGCACCTAGGGATGTTGCTGGAGGGCAGTGGTGAAAGGACCCCAGCAAAATTACCCAGATGATGGACAAGCAACACACCTAGATGACACATTTTCACAAAGTGGGGAGGGGGGGGCACAGATTTTACCCCCCGGGCTTCAGAATTTCCGTATGCATCACAGAATCCATCAGCAATTAAATGCCTCTGTAATTTAGCGAGTTCTGTTCTGGACGGAGTATGATTGATTCATCTTCATATCCATAGTGGCCCACTGAGCCCCTGTGGCTCTATGCCTTTAAAGACAATGATCCCGTCTCGCAAACAGCCGCTGGGCATCTGTCTTAAAGCCAGCGTGAGGAAGAACGACCAAAGCATTAACGTTCCCCATGCCCGCCTGCTCTAAAATTAAGGTTTTTTTCATATGACAGCATATCCTGCTGTCTGAGAACATATGGTCTAGATGGTGAGCAGGACCATGGGACATACAGATCTAAAGAGAACCATTTGATAAGTAGATCTGAAAAGAACCATGGAACACAGAGATTTGAGGAGAACCGTGGGACATGTAAAACTGAACAGAACCACGTGATATGGAGATCTGAGCGGAACCATGTGACGTGGTGATCTGAACAGAACCATTGTACATAGAGATCCGAGGAAAAGAATGGGACATGCAGATCTGAACAGAACCATATGATATGGAATGTGAGCAGAACCCTGTGATATGGAGATCTGACCAGATCCATGGGACATGTGGATCTGAACATGACCATGTGATATGGTGATCTGAGCAGATCCATGGGACATGCGGATCTGAACAGAACCATGTGATATGGAATGTGAGCAGAACCCTGTGATATGGAGATCTGACCAGATCCATGTGACATGCGGATCTGAACATGACCGTGTGATATGGTGATCTGAGCAGATCCATGGGACATGCGGGTCTGAACAGAACCATGTGATATGGAATGTGAGCAGAACCCTATGATACGGTGATCTGAGCAGATCCATAGGACATGCGGATCTGAACATGACCATGTGATATGGTGATCTGAGCAGATCCATGGGACATGCGGGTCTGAACAGAACCATGTGATATGGAGATCTGAGCAGAGTCATGTCCCGTGCTGACAGGGGACACATTTATCAGGACATGCTGAGGTCAAGGGAACAGAAGGGAGAATAAAATGGGGCATTAATTAAAACCTGGGGTTTGGGAAGACAAAACAAAACAAGGATGGGACCCTGAATGAACCATCACTGGTCTACTGGGGTGAAAATAGCAACACACATCAGTATATAGGGTCGGATATGAATACATTACAAGTGGGGAGACTTCCCACAAAAGAACCCCAATCACTCGACTCCCCAGATGAGTCACCCTCACCCCTAACCCCCTTTCCCACACTGTCTTATTTGGCTCTTGACTCAGCTGAACAATCTATCCCTGTTACTGGGCTCATTCATTTCCACATTTCAGCATCATACCATAACCGGGTCAATTTATCGACTGCTGTAAGCTACTCAGCTTTCTCAACCTGTTCCCAGCCTTGACATCGGCTGTCTCCTCCACACAGATTACCTCATTAAGAGAACGAGCTGTTCCAGATAGCTAGTGTGGTCCACGGATCATCGAGAACACCAGCAAGCGCAGTACCGTGATTGATTTGCCTGGAAATTACTCCATTTTATCACACAGTTTATGGACTCCGGTACACTCCGTGTCTGTGCATGAACCCGCTAAGCTTGCCGGGCCCACTTGGAAAGCAGTCTTGGTCTTGGTGTCTTAGTCCAAAAACATGCAAGAAACTTTTAATGGCTGTCACCATTAAAAGCCGTGGCCTTGGGGTGCCAGACTAGTACTCCTTGCATTCCACTTGGCCCTTGTATGCTACTTTTCAACGAAAAGGAGCTCCTGTTCCTCCCGATCCTCCATCCGTTGACTCAGACCTTCACTTTCACCGGTCTGGTTCCACAGCAGGGTTACCGGCTGTGTTTTCTTCCTGAATTCTGACGGCGTTCTGTCCTCCATCAGTTTTCCACACATAGATGCCAAAAGAAACAATAATCTAGTTCCGGACTGGGGCAGCCTTTGGCTTTACCACCATTACGGCATAAATATTTAATCGACGTGTGAACATTTCCAGGCCCCATTCTCGTAAATTAAATTTACGGCAAATACAAAGAGCCGGCCAGGCCAAAACACTGGGAAAAACAGACATGGAAGACACAGCTGTGTAGGAAAGAAGAACCTGCTTGAAGACACTTCCCGGAAAACATCACCAGCTGCGTCCAGCCATTCTTCATCCATCAGCCTCCACCTTCTCCTAATTGCTCGCTAACGGAGGACCTTGCTTCCTCACCGTGAAATGAACCCATTCACTCTTCTTTTTCTCAGTATATTTTGCTGTTACTTTAGTATGGATGGATTCGGGATCATGTACACGACCATAATAAAGTCGACCACAGAAAAGCAGTGGGAATGAAAGGATCACAGGCATAGTGTTTGTTTTCCATTTTCCTTCCAATAATAAGCCACCAGAATCAACACCCGAGTTAACACTTACAGATATTCTGCCAGTTACCGTAATCATCCGCAGGAATAACCTCGCAGCATAGCCGCAGCCTCGGAAATCTGCTCCGAGGTGAGAGTAGCCAGTCTCTGCACTGAAGCCCTTAGCACAAAGCCGAGGGCCCATCAATAATTCTGAGACCTCCAGGGTATGGAGCTGGGGCTAGAATCATGCAGACAGTAGAGGTGAAGAAGATCTCGTGGAAAAATAAAGAGGGACAACAGCTGCGGGAGTGAGTTTCATGAAGAGGTTTGTCATTCAGCCGCTGATTAAAGCAAACCGTTTGTGTCAGGCACGCCCCGGGATCCGGTACAGGCTTTCGCATCTGCTCAACCTGAACCCGAGAGGTAGGCCCCACATCCCCAAGAAATCAGCGACATCTAGTCCGGCAGGCGAAACTGGATCAAGGCCTCCGAAATTCAGTCGATTTATCATAAGAAACCTGAGTATGCGGCACGATCGCCAGACAGGGGAATATTATGTGGGTGATATCACCCGCTCGTCTGATGTATCCATCTCCCTTAGAATCAGCGGTAATGTGAATTCAGTGCAGATATCTTAGCAGTGATCGTAGCAGTGATCTTAGCAGAGCTGAATGTGATAGGTGAACACCGTGGGCCTAGGCGAATATTGACATGATATTAACATTTAACATTGATATTAAAATATGACATTCACGTGCCCCATGGGCGAGAGGAACAGAGCTGCCTGTGGACTTCAGAAGCTGGTAAAAACCAGGATCTAAAGCACAGCATCCCAGTCTGGACATTTCTGAAACTGAAAGAAAAATGGCTTGCAACCTTCAAAAGAGACATGTTGCATCAGACCTGATGAAAAAAGCTCAACGCTGGCCTTGTGGGTTTGCACGGAGAGTTCCTGTATCGATATACTGCTCCTGCACTGACGTTAAGAGGCTATCCTTCTGGATCCAGGGCTGATTTTCTGACTCAATTAAAGACAATTACATCCACAGTATAACCACAGAAAACAATGTATGATTACATTCAAAACCTTGGGAATGTTAAGTGGCAGGCAAGTCATTCAAGGACGTAACATTGTCTGGCTTAGACACACAACAAATCCAGAGACGTTTCGCTAGCTTGGCCTCCTCTCTTTCTCCCACCACTGATTGTATCTACACTCTTTCCTTTCCGGCCACTCAAACTTTCCACGGCCGTAGGTTGGTGTAAGGTTTGGAATAAACCTTCTCTTGAAAAGATGTCAGTAGACGAGGTTTCGGTGGAAGAAGGTGAGCTCTGTGGGAAATAGATCAATCTCTGCATCTGGATGATATCAGACAACTTGGAAAAAAATCTAACTGAGCTATGAGCTACAGAAGAGCACTTAGGCCTCAGAGAAAAGCAAACGCTGCTATAAAAACACAATAAAAGTACAAAATAATTAATTAGTGCACTGCATGTATTTGTACAGATGCTACACCATATAACCATTGTGGGCTTGTAGTCTTTCACGTTAACACACGTGTTTGCCCCAGGACTGACACTTACCCCCCGATGCTGAACACCAGTCTAGTTTCGACATCCAGTTCATAAAGAGTTCAGAATCTGGTTTGGTTGCCGCTAGGCTGAGAAGGATGGTGAAGGTTTAATGTTAGCACCCAGATTCATGGCTGAATTCAACAGCTGTAACTGCAAGGCAACAAAGGCAGCACACACACGTGCAATTCACAATCAGAGTGTCAGGGCTGTAATTTCTCTGCCCTTAAAGCTTAAAACTGTTAATTAGTGGGTCGGCACAGCTGTCTCTGACCTGACAGACTCTGACCTGACAAGACCAGAATTGGAAAACTTCACCAATACCAGCACCATTTAAAGACACTTTCCAATTGAAAAAGACCCAACGCATTAAAAAGTCACTGCAGCACAGAGTAAAATCCTACAGGCAGTTATCTTGGCCAGTGTTCTGGGGAAAACTCACCGTATCCATGGCGAGGTGAAGACTCAACATGAGCGGCTCACATGGGTCTCCATCTCACGTTTTCTGATGCTGATTGTAATTTATTATGATTCCCTACAAAGGTAGTTGTCTCATCCTTGTTTATACGTCTACATGTTTATTTATCAACGGCACATTTTCATTTCCATGGTGGCACAGTGACACAGTGGTTAGCAATGTAGTCATACACACCTCTTGCACCAAGAGTCTCTGCCCTGGCTCTACATGTGTGGCGTTTGCATGTTCTCCCCACGTAGTCGTGGGATTTCCCGCAGGTTCTCCACTTTCCCCCACAGTCCAAAAACATGCTAAGGTGAACTGGAACTGTCCACAGGTGTATGTGGCCTGTGATGGGTTGGCACCCCGTCCTGGGTTATTCCCTGTCTTGCGCCCATAGCTGGTTAGATTTCAGGCCCCCACAACCCTGCACAAGACAAGCAGATATAGAAACTAGATGGATTTTTATTTATCATCTCCATTTTTTTTTTTTATCTATTTATTTATTTTGTATTTTCGTCTTGCCTGTATGTTGATTTGTATCCCCACGCCCTACCTAGGGTTCCGATTCCGATTCTTCCACCAGGTGAATCATTTCGTCACCCTTCACTCAGCCAAACAAACTGCCATGCCCTTCACAGTCCTTTCTCTGCTTCAGCAGATGTGGATTCTCTTACTGTCCTTGAAATTTATCGATCGATTGATTCCAAATAGACCGACTTCTCGACCGAAGTATTCGCTACGCCTATAAAACCAGCCCGCATTGAAGGGATCAACCGGATCACTTAAATGCTCAGGGATCCTGTGACGTATGCCCCCTCCACCCCTTCCCCAAACCTGGTAGCATGTGGAGGGAGGACCCTCAACTAGAGACGTGTGGGCACTGGATCGGGATGGGGGGGTGAGTCACAAGTAAAATGGACTAAATTAAAGAACATTGGGCTCAAGTTTACTCTTTTGATTGGTGCTCGGCGCATGACCAATGATGCATGTGTTGTCCTGGCGACAAGCATATTCTGTCTTTTTTGCCACAAATGTGCCTCAGACATGCCGTTCTCCACTTCCTGTCGAGACGGGGCAGCGTTATCCTGCTGCCTCCCACCTGTAAATTCCATTTAAGATGCCCAGGTTGGCACATATTTCCCAGGAGCAGGTCCTACTAAAGGTGACCTTCTCGGCAGGAAGCTGAATCTGCTCCATCGCTGCTGACAAGGGCAGATGGGTACGGCAGCGGCAGGAGAGCTGAGCTGCTCCAATGGCCCCCAGACACCCGACTACCGGGACTTCAGCATTCAGGCTCATGCCAATTTGGGGCCCGTTTGCAGCCAATAGGTGACCAAAGAAAGCATCAATCAGCACAAATGTAAGCAGTGGAAGAGGGTGGTCTTAATGACCCCCCACCTCTCAAGCCCTCAATTCAGGGGGCAGATACCTTCATACTGACCTCCCGGCTCAAGCCAAAATATCAACCAGCAAACGATATCCAGCATTCCCTGCGAACAGAAGCATCTTGAGGAAACCTTGGGCTCTTCGGCCGAGCAGCGAGTAAACGACGACTCTACAGGCAACAGCTGCAGATACAGTAACAACTTGTTTTTGCTAATATCTTGCCTTTTTTCGCAGAAGAATTCCACTGCCCTGAAAGTCCTCTAAGGAGAAAGGGGGTGGGGGGGGGGGGGGGGGGTTAGCGTGCCTGAATGACACACCCCTAAGATTTGATTAACTCGCTCACGTATTTTGGAAACATGAACAAATCGTGGTGAGACGCGGGCTGAAGCCCCAGACCTACCCTCCATGACGATTTGGAATGCTCCACCTGGAAAAACCCACAGATCTTCATAGCCTATGCAGAAGGAGTTCCACCTAACGTGCGACCAAATGCTCTTGGATGGTCCGGTCCGGTCCAGAGCTATGGATGCTCTATGGGAGACTCACCCGGCTCAATACTGCGGAGGATCATAACCAGCTCAGCAGAAACAGCCTGACTGGCCACATGAGGGAAGCCTCACTGACCAATAGGGAGCCATCGGTGGGGCGTGGAGGCGGAGTCACACATTCCCCAAGGGGAGTGCCCAATACC
Source organism: Stomatorhinus walkeri (assembly GCA_026784285.1). Taxonomy (NCBI): domain Eukaryota; kingdom Metazoa; phylum Chordata; class Actinopteri; order Osteoglossiformes; family Mormyridae; genus Stomatorhinus; species Stomatorhinus walkeri. The sequence continues at coordinate 5,401,848 of JAODUD010000082.1, read as the reverse complement.
CCGGAGAAAACTTCCCATCCACTATCGCCGCATCAGTCGCCCTTCACAGCAGGTTATGACTTTGATGACTAGAGTCACGCAAATATATTTACTTCATGCTTCTCGGCTACATCCATAGCTGCTAGTTACTTAAGATGCAAATATTTAGTTTCAGTGCAATTTGAATTATGGGAAATGTGTGGAATTTGCCAACACTTCTACACTCTTGAGCGATTTAGTCTGCTTGATAAATAATAATATATAGAATTTAAAAATGCATATAATAATATTTAATAATAAACCAAATGGCACAGATGAACATGATGAACATGGGGGATAGTGACTGCATGATGGAGACATCAGCAGGAGGTATGATGGTTGCAGACTGATGAGCCGTATAAATCATCTTCAGAGTAACGTGACGGGCTTCTCATTTGCTTGAAGGCCGGTATTCTGATCCCGCAAGGCTGCTTCCATCGAATTGCTGAATCCTCCACCCCAGATGCCAGAGAACCGCGATCTGGCCGCGGGAGCGTCTCCATGAGATGCAAGCACTTGCCCGTAGACTGAAATGTCTGGGGTGTCACATGACCCATCCTGTTTAATAATGGAGCAGGGTAGCTCAAAATTTTGAACTGCAGCTCGTCTTCATGAGAGGAATGTGAAAGTGGTCACCATCTGTTCTCTGGAGAAGCACTGCCTAAATTGAAGTGAAGGACCAGGACAACCATAAAAATGGTTGAGGAAGGGCAGTGGAGCAAAGATGTAGAAATTCTGAATTATCGCTGGCGATTTTGAACTACATCGGCACTTAATATCAGCATAACAAAAAACAACACTTCTAACTTTGAATATTGACTAAAA
>JAODUD010000082.1:5334686-5351001 GCA_026784285.1 Stomatorhinus walkeri | reverse complement strand
GGCAGTTAGTGGGTGGGGGGGATTTCTCAGCTATGGAAGGAACATCTCGGCCCGTTCTCAGATCCGAGGAACCCCGGGGCCACCCCCCCGGAGTTTGACGCTCCCCGGTGGCTCATACAGCGTCTGGAGAGTGCAGTGACCCTGGAACCTCTTGCCCTTCACCGAGCTGGATTTTGCTAAACGGCTGAAATTACAGGGCAAATTTGTCTATTAATGAGGACTGGGAGGAGAGGCAGCCACCAAGTAATTAGGGCCATTACCGCGGTGAGAACTCCAGGGCTGTAAAGCGCGACAGATCAAGCGACAGCATCTCTGCACCTTCATTCGCTGTTTTAACCTTCCTTTTGCCTTATTGTACCTTAATCATTTAATCAGCATGAGCAAAGACCCTCATACAAGCCGACATCCTTTTATTTCTGCAATTACACGCCATTTGTCATTAAAATATGTCTTTGTTATGCCAAATCTTAATTTACGTTCCCTTTAGTCATTTTGCCCTTAATTGGCGAATAGGACCTGAAGGTTGTGGGCACTTCGCTTTACTGAATTAGTGGATTTTGTCCTGCACATGCCCCCCCCGGAAGGTTCCATGTGTCTCCAAGAACCATTGCCTTCTGAAATGAACGTGCAGGGAATCGCTCACTTTTATTGAAATCTTAACGAGCTGGAAACAGCTGAAGATAATCATCGCACCACCAGAGTGCCTTCTGTTTCAGTTCATTTCCCGGTTTAAGAAAAATAAAATGAATAAAATGTAATATAATAGAGTGGAGGAACAGACAGTAAACCACACCCTGTCTCACAGATTCTGCTCAGGCACAGAACTGTCCTTGGTCCTGAAAAACTACACGTTTTTAGCAACGATTTCAAGATATTCAGCACCAAGGACAGTTCAGGATTAAAGCACCTAAGATGTAATATAGCTGCTACAGCCATTCAAATATTGGACGTCTTCGCTAGGAGAGAGCAGTTATATTATCAAAAGAACAGTTATAGAGCAGTTATATTATCAAACAAGACAAACAAGGCGGCTTCATTATCAAGAACCTTAAACTGTGATCTCAGTGTTACGTGGAACCATTATCAAGAACCTTAAACTGTGATCTCAGTGTTACGTGGAACCATTATCAAGAACCTTAAACTGTGATCTCAGTGTTACGTGGAACCAGTGATGTTGCTAGGCCTATTTTAGCGAGGCTTAAACATAAAATGTTTTTGTATTATATATATTTGCCATCCATCCCCCCCCCCCAGTAAAGACTCATCCCCGATCCATTCATCTCTAACTGTGCCCCTACATGGAACCTTGTTGTCCACCGTTTCAAAATCTCCTTCTTCACTGAGCATTTTTCTGTGGGATTTTAATAGTTTGATCACATTCTGGTTCCCAGAAGTACTAGATGGATAAAATCTACATGCAAGGCAGGCCTGACCTTTTATCTTGGATGTTCTTGTCAAAAACACACATCCACAGGCATCTCCCCGGGTTCCCTCAGAACCGATTGGTTGAACGTTGGTCTCCAGCTCTGAGGACTTCCCACAACCATTGTGGGTGGTGACGGATTTCCAGCATAGCCCCACCCTGTGTGAATTCCACACTGTGCTCCCCACATCTTAAGCTCTAAGAAATATTTTCCTATGACTATAAATAGCTTCCAATTAATCCTGGCCGGGGGCAAAAAGAATGATACATGAGATAGCTTCTAATTGAAAAAAAGATCCATCTCTAATTGTATTTTTCCATAAGGTGTTTGAAACAGAAATTTTGGTTGAGGTCACTCTGGAAGGACTGTGTCCGTCCATCCATCATCCATCCATCATCCATCCATCCATTCATTCATCCAGCCTTCCATTCATCTTCTATATCCATTACAGTCTTTCTTATAACTCAATTTAGCTATAAAAATTAATTTTGCCTTAGAGATGTGTCCTTGTAAATTCAAAGCCATTTTATCCACGTATCGTCTAAAGAGTCTTTCTTCCCACATTTTCTGCCCATCAGTCATTGAATCGCTTCCAAAGGACCTGGCAGAGGGTCTACATTCACTGAGGCTGCAGCCCACTGCCCCCTGCTGGTCCGATGCCGCTTTGCAAGGCTTCTGCAGGAATTCGTTTTGCTGCTGGCCCTCTGAGGTCATTCCATGAGGGGTGTGAGTGTTAAGGCAGGAGTGTGACGGGTCCCTGCCACCTGCCCACTGCTCCCTTTGGGTTTTTCCAAGAGCCCCTCCCTCTGCTCCAGATGCATCGTGGAACATGACCGTTTCAAAATCACACACCTTCATACGGCACTTTCAAATGCATGTGTCACTGCTCTATCAACGCATGCGATGCTGCTCCTTCTATATATAAGATGTTGCTTCGTGTATGTGTATAATGTTGCTCCAACTATGTGTGTGATGCTACTTCATCTATACATATATTGCTCCTCCATCAATATATGATGTTGCTCCATTTATGTATATAATGTTGCTCCATCTATGCATGTGACGCTGCTCCTTTCTGTACATAAGATGCTGCTCCATCTATATGTATGCCACCGCTCCGTAGTGTGTATGACACTGCTACACCTAAGTGTATGACGCTGCTCCAAATGTATGTATGATGCTGCTGCAGCTATACATGTCAGCGTCAGCATCCATCTGGCCCAGCCTTTCGTGTTTCTTCCCATTTTGGCCAGCAGATGTCGCTGGCTATCCTGTCCTCCCTGTGTTGTCCAAGTCTTTAGTGTTTCCCCTGCTCACTGGACTGCCGCACGGTTCTATGGGCTGAGCATGAGGCTACCAAACCCTGTAGTCTTGTGTTTGATTCCAGCCACCTGATTCTTGTTCTCTGTGTAACTGGTTTCCCTTTGTAGATTATTTTGTTCTGTTAGTTACTTTGTACCCCTTTTTAGTTTTGAGTCCTCATGGTCCGTTTGTTTTATAGTGTTCCCAGTGTTTTCTGTTTCTGTGAATAAACCCCTGTGTTCCTGTGGAGCCGCCAGTGGATCGTCGACCTTCTTTCCTGCTTGCACCATGCCGTACCCTTGTGACAAAAACTGCTGAGTTCGGGACATATAAGTATGACGCTGCTCCATCTATTGATTTGATGCTGTTGTCCTGCCCCGACTGTCCGCTCTTCCTGTGTGCCACGCCCCCTCGTTAACCATGTGTGGAATCCCCGTGTTACCAGCTGTGACTAGTCTTGCCTAATTGAGTCCATGTATTTAAGCGCATCCCAGTTAGTCTTTTCCCAGTCCTGTCATTAACGTCTTGACCTTGCTAGTGTTTGCTGTGCCCCTGATTGTGGCACCCCTCCAATAAACCCTGAGTTTTACCCTATGCCTGGATGTGTTTGACGCTGCTCCATCTGTACGTATGACACTGCTCCGGTTGTGTATGACGGCGCTCCATCTAAACATGTGATGTTGCTCCATTTATGCATGTAATACTGCCTTATTTCTGCATATGGCGCTGCTCCATCTATGTGTATGGCACTGCTCTGTATATTGTGGACACACTTCCAATTTTTCTAGAATTTTATTCAGCTGTTGTTTATTTAATTGTCTATTGCATGATATTTGTAAACATTCTTTAAAATCGAATATTTACAAATATTACTGGCAAAACTCCTGTAGTCATTTTTAAAGTGTAATACCAAAAATGCTAGGTGTTTCTATAATTTTGGCTATCATGATGCTGCTCCATCTATACAAATGACGCTGCTCCATCTGTACGTATGAAACTGCTCCATCTATGTGTGTGATGCTGCTCCATCTATACGTATGATGCTGCTCCATCTGTACGAATGAAACTGCTCCATCTATGTGTGTGATGCTGCTCCATCTATACGTATGATGCTGCTTCATCTGTACGTATGAAACTGCTCCGTCTATGTGTGTGATGCTGCTCCATCAATACGTATGACGCTGCTCCATCTGTACATATGAAACTGCTCCATCTATGCTGATGAAGCTGCTCCATTTATGTGTATTTATGTGTGTGATGCTGCTCCATCTATGCATGTAACGCTGCTCCATTTTTGAGTGTGACGCAGCTCCCTCTATATGTCTAGTGCTGCTCCATCTGTGTATGACACTGCTCTATATATGTGTATGATCCTGCTCAATCTCTGCTTATGACACTCGTCTATCTACACTAGTGACCAAAACTGTGGATTCGTTTCCAATTTTTAGAGATGTGAGTGTAAATGAATGAAAAAAAAGCCCCCACTGCCCGCTTCCCCGTCACCACAGCATCCGCCCATCGCCGTGCTGAACACCCCGAATCTGTTTTAATTACCCTGCCCTCGTTCGCATTTCCATTGATGTCTCCACGTTCCCTGACATCAACCTGGTTGAAAGCGAGATGTAGTCGGACACCTGTGAACATGAGCCAGTCCAGTCTCTGCCCCCCTAATGTCTGTGCCATCTGCCCCCTCCCCACACACACACACACCCTTTTACCCATCAACCCCCACTTCAACTGAGGTGCCCAGGAACAATCCTGAGTTTGGACTCCAACGCAGATGCGTGTTCTGTGTTTTGGTAGAAGCTCAAGCGGTTTTCCTTTGATCTTCTTCACCTTTGAATCGCGAACGATTTTGACTCCACGCTCCTGACTGTCGCCAAAGCCTTTGAAGGTATTGTTTTGCTTTTGTTGAAACATCAGTGAGTGATGCAGCCCCATGGCCATGAAAAGAAGTTGCCCCCCCCCCCCCCATGTCTGTGTGCGGTCCCAGCTACATGATCCAACTCCAGTCCATCCCGGTTTTGATGAGGTCTTGGTCTTCACATGTGACCTCATCAAGAGAACATAACTGGTCCTATATTCCCATACTTTAAAATAAAAAGAACTATTTTGTTACAGGTTTTACAGAGAACTGTTTTTCCAGGGCCCTGAGAATTCACATATTTTACAAAGTACCTACCCCCCCCCACCCCACCCCACCCCATATTCAAGAATCTTCAAAACCCCATAAAGACCCTGGAGCAGGTTTCAGAAGGTCTAACAGCTTTCAGTTCAGAGGGGAAATTGATTCTCTTTCAGCCTACAGATAATTGTAATGGAGTCAGCCTGGACACTTACTTCATTCAATCGAAAAGGGTGTTAAAGTAATTAGGGCTTATGTGAGACCCGCAATTCGACAGTGACGTATCATCCTACGGTCACAAAACTGAAAGGATCATCCAGTCAAATAGTTTCAACAGTTAAGTGCGACCTCATTTGAAATTAGAGGATCAATGGTACTTGAGTAAATGCTGCTTAATTAACGGGATTCCACATGAATGAAACGTTTACAGCATCTGAAACTGATGACTGACCTGTTCCTAACGAGGAGGCATCTTCATGCGGATGGACGTCAAAGCATCAGGTTTAACCGGCAAAACCGAGTTTCCTGGAACTTTTTAAAAGACTGTCGTACCAATTACTGCTCTGCAGTAATGGCCATAGAAACAGATAGATTTCAGGAACATACAGGAACTTAATGCACAATTTAACTAAAAATCAGACAAAAGAATTCAGCCTTCCTGTTAAGTAAATCAACTGTACATAGATAGATTTCTTTGACTGTTGGGCTTCATTGACAATTAGATGTTTGGTGATGTTGCAGTTTTTTTTTTTTTTTTTTTTTTTTTTTTAGTAAAGTAACTAGCTAGACTAGAAACCTATGAGCAGGCAGGTTACAATAAGATAATAATTCGGCAAGTACCATATCAAATAAACAAGGAAGTATAATATTAATGGACACTGACTATTAACTTGAAAGTTCACTTCACATTTACAGACGGTAAGCTTCCTTTGTGGGTTTTTGTCCAGAGAAAAGTATTAAAAACCTTCTGTCAAAAACTGTCAAACTAACTGTTTTGCAACCATTATTTTGTGAAGCCATTTTCTTGAAATCTGACGCCACAAACGTAGAGAATCTCTTTGGGACACATGTTTACGGTACAGTAGTAGTTTTTACAGGAAGCTGAGTGTCTGGGTGTCATTACCCATAAGCACTTGGGGCATGACTATGACGACCACATGGCGTTAAGTCCAAGCACCTGGATTTACGAATGATGTTCCTCCTGACATCCATGTTTGGAATTTCTCTTCGGGAATCTCTCCCACCAGACCAAAGCTTCCAGTCTGTGTCCAGGTGGTTGATAGGTGAAGTCACTAAGCATCACACGTTCTCCTCAGTGCTTGCAGTTCACTCTGGCTCAGAGCAGACAGATACTGTGTTCAGATTCCCTCCAAAATAATGGCCAAAATCCAAGCAGGGGTGCTGAATTGCTGCTTTCTTTTGCCATTTGCACAGATATTAGTACAGGTGTATTGAAATGCTTATTTTCATATATCCCATCATGCTCTCCTTTGAAACATACACACATATCTACCGTTAAGTGCAAAGCTTTGAGTCTGAGCATGGCTGTTAGGAATAAGAACAATTCAAAGGTTCCAGAGCAACAGGAGCCCTAAAATGTTTGGAACATAATTGGGTTGGTCTGGGTCTGGGGGCCAGTTTGAGAGTATATCATGGGGCCTGAAATCTCTAGCAGGACCCCAGGGTCTGAGCACAGACTCAGGCATCTATCCTGCACTCAGAGCGGTTCTTTTGGGGTGGAGGGCCTGCTAAATGTGACTCACACTGGCGACCTTCCAGTCACAGGGGAAGAGGCCTAACCCACTCGACCACAATAAGGCAGTCCTCCTGGCTGGTGCAGTCTGGAGAGCAGCTGTGCATTTCCACAGGACTTCACAAAAGGCACGCAAGCCTGATATTATAATCTATAGCAGGATTTTTTTTTTGTTTTTTTTTTGTTTTTGAGGAAAAACTGCTTCGCGCAAAGGTACAATGGCAGGTTCCTTCCTGGATCTCGAAATAACTGCAATCCTTATTCCATCACATTTCATCCAGAACTGATTTATATGGTGGATAAAAGCACAGGTATATTATAGGTATAAAATGCAAGCAGCATTTTAAAAATAAAAACATGGAACTAGCCCCCCCCCAGGTCTAACAATGGGACATTCCTCCATATATGGAAAAAACCCACTAAGATATAGGATCTAAGGTCCCAGACAGCAGATCACCTGATCTCTACTCCTGTTAATTTATTGTAGCACCAACAGTGTCACTGCATTACATTAATTTTTACAGTAACAGTATTTCAGGTTGCGGATATGTGCTGTTAGCCACCATGCCCCCTGCTGGTCTACCTAGAGCTTCCTCACTTACATGGCTTTGAACAGCGTTAGTCAAGTCTCAGTAAATATGAGACATTGTGTGAAGTCCGTGCGTTCTGAAACTGATGCTGTAGTACAGGAAGTTTGGAATGGACAGTATGCCCCCTGCTGGCCATCTACGGGAGTGTTTCTATTGCGGCACAATGCATAGTCCCTGGGACTATATCCATTCCTGTTAGGTTGAAAGTGCACGTTAAGGAATATTTTCATTTTTTTTGTGGATTTTTTTTTTTTTTTTTTGCTTTTGGTCCTTCAAGGACTTCCTTAGCATTTAGTGAACAACAGAGGTAAATGGAAGTATTCATTGAGGTTTTAGTACTGAAAAGCATCTCTTTCTGTATTATTTTAGCCCAAACTGTAAAAGTTCGAGATATTACATACCATATATAAATATAATATGATTCTCTTTCATTCAACCTACCATATATCTGTCCCTGTATGATAAGAAGCCCACATTAAACCTTGCCTGCATTCCTCTTTTAAATTGGTTCCTTAGGAATTCCATTTTCCATTTAATTTACAGATGAACATACATTTTATACCAAGCACCAAAACATGCTGATTATTCAGAGTCCAATGAAAAGTATTAAAGGGGAATTCAAGGAATCTTAAGGAGCAAACGACCAAGGGAGCGGGGCACTATTTTTTACTGTAATTAAATATTGATGTCCGTCTGTAATGTAAGATCTACACCCACCGTGAGATTATAATAATGTCTGCTCAGTTCTCCGGTAACGCTTCACATTGTAATCTGGCTTGTACATTACCTTTTCTCGCTGGCCGCTGCATACATCTGTTTCAAGAGTCTTGTTAAGAGGATTTTCATCAAGTCCCGTTTGCCCTTTTGGGTTTTACTACTGATTACAAAGTGATTAATTTAAATTCTTCTATTACAGCATATTACCTAGTAGATCATTTACGGACTGGGGCGTCATTTTGTTAATGTTTAAAAGCCGATCCGGTTTTATATGCAGAAGAACACTCTTTCCTAAAAATGTACACGATGCAGTGTTTTCTGGAATCGGAAGCAGCCAGGTTTTCACGTGTTAGCATGTGTGCGTAACTAGGAACTCGGCATTTGGAGGGAACGGGAAAGGGGGTAACCTATGGGGATTTATAATAGATATTTTGTGATAAACGAGTTCAGGTAATGGTCAAACCTTTGGATCAATACTTAAAGCATCACTTCAAGTTTTCATTTTCACCTACAATTCTAGATGTTTTATTTCTTCGTTTAGTTATTCTTTGTGCAGTTCCGAAAGGGCTGTGGGCTAGACAAATGACAAATTTCAAAGCGATCCATCTTTCGTGTATCTTAGAACGAAATACTTTGAAGACATGATTCATGAAATCTCTAAGAACGCATTAGTCTTATAATTAGATTTAAAAATTTGTTGAATTCAGTACAGCACAGATAACAGTGTTAGCAGTGAACTTTTGTCTTAAGTACAGATGCATATCTAATGCATGTCGATACTTATCAATTAAAACACAATGAGGATCCATTAATGTTAATCGATGCATTTAGACAGAACGTCTATAAGGCATGAATCGCCAGTTCTCTAATTCAACCACTAGAGGGCATCCTATGATAAATTAACAGTGCAAAACTTTACGCTCACTTTTTGAGTGAAACGTAATGTTCTTTTTTAATTCAGGTTATACAAATTTTCGATGACATAGAAATGTCAACAATAAAATATATGGTCATAACAATAAAATGTTGTAAGCCTACATCTAGACAGAATTATGCCTGAACTGACACACGGTTAAATAAAAATATTTTAACCAATTTAAGTTTGATTATGCGCACATGTAGCATGAAATGTACTGTGCATTATCAGAATTACTGCCAAACGATGCCAGTTTTAACAAGAAAAAAACGGTCTGGTTCAATGACTTCAAGCGAAGAATAGATATCATTTATTGGGATGTCACTGAGGCACGTGCTATTTTAGAAATGTCGTATTTTTCTGTTTACATCTTTATTGATTTATGTTAGATTAAAATGACTTTGCCGTTCCCCCCACTGCTAAGATTTCCAGACGGCACAAATTTCACCCTCAGAAAGTAATCAATACAGAAATCCCCAAAGGCTAATATCTTTTTTAACGCGTGTTGCTGAGAGCGCCACCTGCAGGGAATGAGAAAACACAGGGGAAAAAAGGTTGATTAAAACAACAGCGCAGAGTGGACAAGTTTCCCATACAGACGTTGCGGTGTTTCAAGGATGCAGTTTGACTTAAATTTTTCATACAGAAGTTGACCTCTGTGAATAAAACTGGGTGATGAAACTTTCTAATGACCAGCTTTACATTTCACCAAACTGCAGCCCAAGGACACACTGCAAATATAAATCTCCTTCTAAGCTAACCTCTGGATAGCGAGATAACTTAATATCCAGGTGAGTAAACGGCACAAAAAGGATACCGATCAGTCCCCAGTAATTCAATCTGCTCTCCTTGGTTACACTAGTATGTCATACCGCTTACTAGTTGCCCTGCAATAAGTCACGCATTTACTAATCACACATTCGCCAATAACACATTGACTGATTCCCATCATACCACTTACTGTCTCCTGGCTGATTAGAGGTCCCACTCTGGGGTGGGGCTGTGTCACATGGGAATCGCTGCCGCAGTAAACGTTTATCAGGCCAGACCCCAGCCAATCTAATCATGCGTGACACCTGGAATTTACAAGCTGTGTCCATTCATAATTTCTGTCCAAGCTACAAATCACAGAGCAATCAGAGGCTCTGGACGAAGACTGCGCTTCGGTCAGAACTGCTGACGGTGCCTTGCAGCAAAATAAATGTACAGTAAATAACTATGACAGCCAGATTCCACAAAGAACCCTAAATCACTGGAATCCACTTTCAGCTATGTCCGGATGCCAGCCATAATATCATATGCTTATATAACGCATTAAAAAAATATTGGAAATATCGAATAATAAAAACAAACATGGAAAAAAAATGTTTCAGTACCAAGGAGATATGCTTTTGTGGAGACCTAACACAGAAGAGTATCTCATAGAAGGTGACGTCCTGGTTTGCAGGCCACAATGGGTGACCAGGCTGAACTATGACACACGACACGAAGGGTGTCATTTTTATGATAAACATAAAACTACGGTAATTAGTGGGTGGCATCGTGGCACGGTCGTTAAGACTGTTGCCTCCCACCTTTAGGACCAGCATTTGAGTCTCCTCCATTGTTCTGTGTGTGGAGTTTGCATGTTCTCCCCAAGTCATCACTGGGTTTCCTCTAGGAACTCAGGTTTCCCCCCACAGTCTAAAAACACGGTGAGGGTAATTGGAGTTGCTAAATTGCCAATAGGTAGGCATGTGTCACTGAAAGGTGTGTGAGTGTGCCCTGTGGTGGGTTGTTTCCTGGCTCGTGCCCATGCACTCCACACCAGCCAACAGAGGGGTGTGGCTGACTGGTAGCTCATGCCAGCTGAGGGGAAGGGGTCTCCCTCCGTGAATTTATGCCATGGGTGGGAGATTTTTCATGATCGATGGTTACCTTTATCAATTATGATGAGCCTGAATAATAATAATAATAATAATGAAATTTCCTAGAGGAATGTCTTAAATAAGGAAGTAAGGACATAGATTCTGTCTGTTCTCTGTCATTTTACTTAGGGCAGCATCATGACCACATGTGGGCTGGAGTAAAATGCTACATCTGAGTAATCCAAAAGTTTAACATCACACTAAGAAGTGGCCTCTTCCCCTCCCACTGTCCTCAGTATTTGCTGTCGTGCTAAAAGCTCAAGTCCACCAATCTCTTATGAGGTCTAACTGCTCTGTTATAATCGATAAATATGCAGAACTGCTAGCCTAACTAGTGCTTTTAAAAACCCGGTTCTGAGCAGGATTAAGCTGAGCCATGTTCTTTAGCTACATTTGTGCGTCTGTTTTCCTCTTGGGGCTGGGGGGGGGGGCAGCTAACTTGGCTATAGTGTATAATCACTGGGCAGCTATGGATGTAGATCAAAGTTGCATTTGAAGGCAAGGTTTACTATGGTGTCAACAGTGAAACAATAACTTTTGTGGGGTTCTGAAGCAAATAAAAGCAAATTTCGAGGAACAAACGTAGAAGGAGAAAAAACCACAAAGGCTTGATAAGTTGTACAGCAAACAGAACAACAAGCTTGTTTTGGGTTTAAGGCTACCCATCTGGCTTGAATTAAATGTCTGTCTCACCCAAAATGAAACATTTTTTTATCTTTTCATCTAAATAAAAAAACCATTTTATCATGGTTTGTAAATCATGATGTCAGACCAAAGAGACATTAAGGTATCATTGATGTTTTGGGGGTTGGACAGTGACCTTCCGCGCCTGTTGTTCAGTCTGGAGCGTCCTGTTGACTTCAGGGCGGCATAAGATCATCGTGGCTCTGGTCCCTGTACCGATGAGCCACCATTTGCTCAGGTGCCAGTTGCACAGTAGCATATGGATAAAACTCGCAGCAAGCAAATGCAAAGCAATCAATGCACAAAACTGAACACCCACCGTTTCATAGATGTGGCCCCACTTAACGGATGTTGACTTTCAAGTTGCCTGGCATCAGGCATGCTATGGGGTTCATTTAGTTCAGGGAGTAGCTATGTCTCGGTCAGACATTTTCACACCATTGTTAAATTCATTGCACAGGGAGAAGTCTGAACAACCTTTCATAATACACACCAATGAAAATCGTATATTTTTGTTGTTTCTCCGATGCTTTCTTTTACTTTGTGTACTGTTAGACCACACTAATTAGGCCAACACACCCCTTTGTGTAAAGACACATCGCTTTCAATTGCACAGACGTTGAGCTCTTAAAGGAGCCTATACTAAACACAAAAAAGAAGACGGAAAATTATACATGCCTGATCATTCACATTTCCTGAATGTGCTATCGAATTATTTAGACAATGACTTAATGTTTAATGTGTTGTTTTAAATAGGAGTGTACGTAAAACAATAACACCGTTACACGACCCAATCCGCTCCGCAGACTCCATGTCCGCGTTTAACTTTCTCCACTCGGCTGCTGGTTGAAAAAAAGACTCCTCACCTGGAGCGTGCTCCGCTGTATCAATGCGCAGGGTCGGCGAGGCTTTTCATAAAACGTCCGGAGCCTCTAACTCACGCCCGTAGCGATTTTAACGTCATTCCGATTAAAAGAAAAAACAAACAGGGGGAAAATAAACTGACGAAAGTCCGCATTCCCCCTGACGTTTCCCCTTTGCGGTGGTGACACCGAGGCCCGGCGCACAACTTAAAATCTGAAGTGGCGCACTATTTGTCTGAGAAGTGGTCGACAGGCGGTTCTTCGGCCGCTCTTAAACATGGCCGCCGCAGCCGAGCGAAAGCTGCAACTTTAAAATTCGGATTTTAAAAGGGGGAAAGTGGCCCTTTCTTCGCCGCGGAAACGGGCAGCCTTCAGCGGGATACCCGCTCCGCAAGTAACGGTATCCATGCTGGAGCCCCACGGCAGCCTTTCGGGGGTCCCCCCGCTCTTATACGTTGCATAAGGGCTGGAGAAGAAAATAGAATTATATCCATTTTTTTCCTCCTTTGAATTGTTATTGTTTTCTTGTGCGTGTCCGGTGACATTTTGACAGGATCACACGGACATGGCTTGCTTTTTTCGCCAAGGATGCAGAATGAGTTCCAAGGGATGTAATGTGGTTTTGTTTGTGAGAAAGGAGAGCGACCGTATGCCTCTCTGTTATTGAAAGGGAAAGACGCTGATCGCAGTGCTGGATTCTACATGTGTTTTATATATACATATGTATATTTTTTGCGCATTCGGACAAATTATTGTTGGATTATAACTGTGTGCCTCCGAAACGCATGAACTGCATTTCTTGTTTCCACTCGATCATTCGCACAGGAGAGTAATATATATATATATATATATGTGTGTATATTCATATATACATGTATACACCCCAACCCCCAACACTCAGAAAATACTAAACAAAGTATTACATTTCACATATGACATTAAAGGTCATGAAGGAGATAATCCCAAACTTCTAGGGTTAAAAAGGTAAGTTTTTTTGTTGTTTTCTTGAGTATTTCATCCTTTATACCTTCGCATTGACGCTTTCAGCGTTTTACCCTGGGCTCCCCCACGTCAGCGAACAGTTGTTTTTATTCTGATTTCTGCTATATATTATTTCTGTATATAAATATATACATATGCACACAGTATGTGCACAGGAAATACTGATGGCAATAACGGCCACATCTGCGTTTTGCATGTATTTTTAATATTTTCTCATTTGTTCAGGTATTTCCTTAATTATATAACCATTTATTCACTGTGTGATGTAGCTCGTAATATTTGTGCGCGGCATATGTTGTGGTTTTGCTTTTTTTTTCTTTCTTTTTTCTTTAATGGCCTCGTGTGGTAATTAGTGCCGTGTTCCTCAATGTGGAACTGCTGGTGGTTTTTGGCGTATTTCGGTATTACGGACTCAGGGAGGCGGACTGAAAGAGGTCACTTCTCTGTCCGAGCGACAGTGGGCACGATTCTCTTAACGACAGAAAATGTGTGAATTTAAGGTGTGTGTGTGCAGAGGGGGGCAGACAATGAGTCCGTCAGGTGCTTATATAATGCCAGCGGAAGGAGTGAGGCTTGGGCTCCATCACTTACAGCCCCCCCCACCCCCCCTCCTCCAGCACGCTTACACACACACACACACACACAGACTGCTTCGTGGGTTTTAAGAGTGAGGAACCGCAGTGTGTGAAGTTTGTGGGTTAGAAACCTATATCGGTTGCTTTGTGAATACTCCAGGGCTCCGGCGTTGCTTCGTAGGTGGTGGTGGGGGGTGGGGGGGTGCGCAAAATGCTGGGGAAAGTCTGAAAATTATCACCGGCCTCTATGGAGGAACCTCACCAGCCCCCCACCCACCCACCGAAGACATTCTAAGGGCTGTTTTCAGAAATTGAGTCAGCCAAAATCAGTCTCTTATGGCAGACCTACAGAGCTTTGACACAAAGCCCAGAGCTCCCATTATTATTATTATTATTACTAGTATAATTATTATTATCAGTATGCAGATGGATCTCGTATCTCCTCATCGGTTGTTGCGCGTTGCACCAAGTATGGTTTTCGGTCGCCCAGGTTGACATGATCACCCTCTTGTCGGCAGTACGGCTGTCATTTATCTCGCTCTGTCTAATTGTGTAAATGCACAATTATGACGGCCGCCTCTGTTCCTCGTGTGAAGCAGTTTTCTGGTAGCTTCTGCTTAAATATGTGCCAACTGACGTGAAGAATGGGTCCAAATCTTTGTCTGTTGCCTGGGTCACTCTGCATCATCCTGTCGGTAATGGCAGAAGCGGTACAGACCTCAGTCGTCGTGAGAATCACTCCACAGCTGGCTGATTTGAACTGACTGCTCTGTCACCCAGGAAGCCATGCAGCCCTCCTGCTATGGAATAGAGCTACTTTAAGTCCCATGGTGGAAATCGGGTCGTTCCCCAAACCTTACTCTCCGTTGGAGATGCAAATGGGGAGATACTGGTGTGAGAAAGTTCTAGCATCCAGCACCCCTGGGATGGATGGGGGTGTGGGGAGTTGAGGGCTGTGATTACTCTTCCAGTCATGGGATTCAAACCCATGACCTTCAGGCCTCAGGTGCAGACCCCCCGCCACGGGAGCAGGGGGATTGGGCCTGACCCTTGTTTATCCATCTAGCAGAAGGACAGAAATCACATGGAGTCACCCAGCTGACCTGTGGTTGGTCTTAATGTGGGATCCACGAGTGCTAATGAACATCGCTGCCATGTGACGGTAACTAGTTACTGTATGGGGTGAGCAAACGCTTGACTCCGGCACTGAAATTGCACGTCTGCAGCTAACTAGTTAAGCACTAGCTCACTGTAAGAGTGGTTTCGGACTATTTGCAATTCCCACGTGTCCAATAATCATACACAAACCCCCGTTGAGTGTGCAGAGTGTAAGACTTGGAAAGAAACAATAAGCGATGAACAAGGGTGAGGATAAAATTATTAGCACTACTGGGGGGTTCCAAAGCATTATAAAGGACTGATCGCACCCCATAGCAGCAGTTAAACAGGGCTTCATCTAAGGTTAAATTGAAACATTTTCAGGAAAGTGTTTTCGCGGCGTGGCTTTAATTTATCTGGCTGTCGTTAGCGCTGAGATGAGCCACTGAAAGGCCACGTGTGTGGGCCGGGACAGTCCGTCCCAGGCAGTGCCAGGTGAAAGGTATCCCCTGCCAGAGTCCTTCAGCTTGTATCGCGGAGGTGCAGGCGTCCGTCCACTCGCCCCCTTTAGCTCGCGACGGCCAGCTAAGGTTACCGTAAACAGGCTGTCCGAACGCGGTGCCTTTTTAAAGACCAGCTGTGCTGCTCTTGTGACGCCGGTGACACTCAGACTGAGATGGTTAACGTGTTATATAAGGACCCTTCTCCCGCGATGTTCCTCACCCCCTGCTGTCATTCCTGTCTCTGCACCGCATTTCAGGGCAACTACTCTGCTGGAATGAGAATGCGATCTTGACTATCGTTCTTCTTTTTTTTTTCTTTTTCTTTTTAATTTCGCATTTAAAAACACATTAGCGTGTTAACTTTGGTTTTCGGTCTGGCCTTGCAGAATTCTGTCCTTAGTTTGAGTATGGGAAAGGATTAATGTGATCCGGTATATGCGCATATGCAGCACATTTCCCCGTAAGGTCGCTTTGAGGTATGCGCATTGCACATGTGGAGTCACAACGTGGTAGCATTTCAGTTTCAGTGCGACGCAGCATTGTGAAAAGCCGACGTCACCTTCGTGGAGGGATTCCGGAAGTTGGGCTGGTGTCTGTCCATGACGAGCTGTGGCCGGTGGGCTGGGGATTGGGTCGGAGGATCAGTATAGGTACCAGACATGAGTGTGTTGGGTCTGGCCAGCTGCTGACATGGTTGGGTGGGTGGGGGAACTGGCAGACGAGCATTTCGAATCTGCATCCTGCGTGGGAATGTGGAAACCAGTCCCGTCACAAGGTATTTCCCGAATGCGGGTCTGAGGGCAATGAGGGATGGAGAATAAGCTGCAGAAGGTTACCTGGGGGGGGGGGGGGGGGG
>JAODUD010000082.1:5232133-5244676 GCA_026784285.1 Stomatorhinus walkeri | reverse complement strand
GTGCCTGGGGAGGGGGGGGGGGGGATTAAGGGGTGCTAAATGGAGCTTGACATAACAAGCTTGACTTTCTGCAGCCATCTCCTGTCAAAATAGGCGTGCGGAAATACGCTGAGGAGCAACGGTACGCCTGGTGGAAACACCGCGGTGCTGCATTTGCAAATCGGTGTGACCATTTTGCATGCTAGTGATGCACAGTGGCCGTCTTTGTGGCCATAGGCCTCACGCCCCTTCTCTGTGGAAGCGGCATTTACTGCGTTACAACATTTGTTCTTCGATTTCCTGAACTTGAGGCTAATTCGCTCTTTGCTCGTCAGCTGCCATTTTTCTCGCTTAACCCATAACGCGACAATCTGATAGTCTCAGCTCAACGGACGCTTTGGCGTCTTTTGATCATTCCGAATGCCATGAAACGACATGAAAAGCAACGATTTTAGGGTGAGTGTGGTGTTACTGCGGCTGAATACCAGATAATTGACCAAGATCATTAAATAAAAACCCACAACTGCAGATGATGACTGAAGGAAATCATTTAGGCTGAGATGATTTAATTCATTTGCTGGCCCAGGTCCCCGCCAGTGTGGCAGTAGGATGGGGGCAAGGGTTTTGTACTGGCGCGCCACAAACACAGACGTGAGGAGTGGCCTGGCAGGTGATTCTCCTCACAGGACACCCCATGAGAACATCTACACTGTCAGAAACAGGGTACAGCCCCGCTACAGTTTTGTTCCCCAGGGTACAAACATAATAACTGTGGTGGGTGTCTTTGTTATAGCTACCTGTCACTGAAAGGGGATGAAGGAAAAAGCAAGCTTGCTATTGACGGTACTGTACAACTCGTTTTGCCTCTGCGATTATGCACCGCATTCCCGCTCCCTAGGCAAGGAAGTGAAAATCGATGTGAGCAGCCTGCTGGATTTCCGAGCAGATTCTCTGATCTCCCATTGGACATCAGCAGATGTTCTCTCACAGCTGGGACCAGCATTTTCTCTGCCAACTATAATCTTTTGCCTGAGACTTTGCGTTCTTCTTAGTGTTGCGCGGGTCGGCTTTTTTAATACCTGCCCCAAACCGACCCGCCCAACCCGCAAAAAAACGCGTGGATAATGACATAAGACCCGTCCCGAGAAAAAAAAAACCCCAGTGAGCCTGTATTGCCATGGAACCTATCAATGAAGTTTCATTTTTGACACTGTAACCCATAGATGACATAGATTTGCGCTAGATTCGCATTGAACAGGGTTCCCCCAGTTATGGCAGAATAAATTTCCGTGACTTTTCCAGTACCACAAGAAAATTCTCAAAAACTCACAAGTTTGCTTTGATTTGATCAGGTAGTAGCCTAATTGTCCTGACCCGATCGTCCGCTCCTTCCGTGTGCCTCGCCGCTTCGTTAACCCCGTGTGGAATCCCAATGTGATCAGCTGTTTCTGGTTGTTGTCATTAGTCCTTTGTATTTAGTCCGCGTTTCGGTTTGTTTCCCTAGTCCGGTCATTTTAATGTCACTGCGTGTTTTCTTGCCTGTCCTTTTTATTAAATTCCGCGTTCCCCAATTTTCTGACTGCCGGTCCGCGTCTCGCATACGACTCTACAGTAATACTACAATTTTAGGTACGATAATAGACAATCTGCTTACCTAATAAAAACGGATGGAGGACAACTTTCGCCAATGTGCAAATAGCGTTCGATTATTAAGACAATTAATCCAAATATTAAAACTATAGTACCTTATGCTTGGTAAAGGCAAACGGAGTCAAAAACGGGAAACTGTGATCAATAAAATTCAAATACGTGCAAAAAAATAAATAAAACCATAAAAACTGGAATAGCGAGCAAAAACGCAGCGATCTCAAATACGCGAAATCTGCGCGGAAACGGATGTTTACCAAGGTAGCTAACTATTGACTTCCACTCGTACGTTTCTGCTAGTGCGTTGCAGGACGAAGCGGGAATCAAAGATGAACGACGCTAGTTTCCAAAACTTTTCCTCTCTATCCAAGAATTCCAAAACTTATCCAGGGCCTGGAAAAAATAATTTATTTAAGATGATGACACAATTTTAGGCAAGATTAACTGTGTACCAAGCAACAACAAAGAAACCGAAAGATCGATTTTTCACGTCGTTATTTATTTGGAGGGTTGCGGAAAATTGCACGAGACATCTCTCTCGCACACACACACAAGCGGGTATGTATGCAAAACACACTAGTTGTCAAAACTGTAACATTTCATGTAACATCAGATCTGAGAACTCTATCAGATTTGAATGAACTTGGTGAACTTCATCAGATTTGAATGAACTTGGTGAACTTCATCAGATTTGAATGAACTTAGTAGAATTTACGTATTCTTTTAACTTAATTTTGTTTAAAATGAAGTAGAGCAGAGCATACTTAACCGTGATATTTCACCAAACTATAGTAGCTAATCCTACAAATTGAAAACAACAAAATTTAAAAGTATACGCCGACCCCATTTACAACACGTTTTAATCGATAATGAATTGTAACTTTTTGACCCGCCCGCACCCACGATATTTTAAAAATGTCTGCCCTAAAACCGCCCGCACTCGCGGGTAACCATGGGTCGACCCGCACATCACTAGTGTGTGTGTATGTGTATATATATGTGTGTGTGTGTATATATATATATTTTTTTTTTATCTGTTTTCTCCTTCTCCCTACTTGTCTTGAGAACAGCCCACCGCACTGAGATGGAGCTGGTTGGCTTTCTGCTCCAGTGGAGTGCAGTCATAGTGAAAGCTGTAGCCGACACTGTACATTCTGACATCTGATACACCAGGCTGATCATTCTGCCGGACTCCATACCCTTCTCTTGGCAGAGAGGCCACTAAGAGGATCTAGTAGCGTCGTCGTTGCTATGCTGAAAACTGGGTGAAATCATGACCCCGGCGAATGGTGCGCCATCCTGTCTGGTTCCTCCTGTCGCGTCTCCTGAAGGAGTCGACTTGTGAAGCTCACATTCAGCCCCAGTTTCCAGCAGGGTCTCTGGACCTGTAGGAAGTGTCATGTAGGGATTTGAGCCTTAGTTACTGTTAATACAGGCAAGTTGAAATAGATATTGTTGCTTGCAGTTATATTTTCTCCTTCTTTTCTCTTCCTCCTCTTCCTTGTTTTCTTCTTTTTCCTTCTTTCTTTTCTTTTTATTCCTTCTTTACACCTCTGCCTTCTAATTTTCTCCTCCACCTCCTTTTTCCTCTTCTTTTCTTGTCCTCCTTCTACTCTGCAGCAGCTGCAACAGCAGCAATATAATATGGGAAGCAGAAACTGTAAAGTGTATAAACGCCATAATCGAACCCATCGACTTGAAGGTGGCGCTATAGTGTAGTCATTTACATTTTTCCCTATATCTCTGTGACCGTGAGTCATAGAGAAAAAAATACAAATATTCTCTGGCTCATGCCAACAAATATTGCAAATGTATAATACTACGAAGCTCCGCCTACTTAGATTTTTAGCTAGTCTTGACTGTTCTAGACAGTTCATCTGAATCACAAAAAATTTGAGTTGTAGTATCCTGAGACCATGCAGACGAAAGTTGTCTGTTGGATTTTGATCAGGTGACTGTTCCAATGCCACAGACAACAAAGATTCTTGGGTGTGGCATTTTTTGCACTTAAAGACCGATTTTTCATCAACAGAACCCTAACCCTTTCTCACCAAACTCGTGTGTAGTTGGTACGATATTCTTAAGCCACTCCCCAAATTTTGTAAACATCACCCAATAGGGGGCACTATAACACAACATAGCTTGTAACTCAGAAATCAGAAGGACAAAGAATAATGGCATTTCGTATATGTGATCATGGTCAGAAGTCCCAATTAATCATTCAGTAAAAGTTTATCTACTCATTAAACATGGCTGAAATAGCCAATCAGATCTCAGCAGGCTATAATTACTCTTGAATATCACTGAGAATCGTTTAATTTGGTGTAATGCTGCAATATTCCTTCTGCTACTAAAAGACACAGGTTGGGTTTATGGTGGTGCTATAGTGCCCTTAGTCCATTGGGCCTTGTAGGTGGTGTACATTTTGTTTTGGCCGTTATTACAGTTTTTCATACTAGTGTTTGATGAAAATGCGATAATAACGGCATTCTGGGGATATGCAGAGTTGTGTAGTGGCAGATATATGCGGCCCCAGACTTTAAACCAGAGCGTGGTACAGGCATAGATTGCATCTTTGAAAGTCTAGAACTTGCTTGATGATCTTTTTTTTGGAATCTCACAGAAGTAGCAACTTACCACTGTTCCTAGAAACCTAGATAAATGGCACTCTGGGGAATAGCATCTACTTGGTCACCAGGATTCAAAATCGCCCTGTCAGCACTTAATAATCCATTCATCATCTAGCCGCTTATCCTGGTCACGGGGGGGCTAGTGACCCTAACCCAGATAAGCGCTTAGGCGATGGATGGAGAGAATAATAATAATAACCGCTGATTCGTTATTTTCCTGAGAATGATCTCTTAAGTGTCAGACACATTGGCCGATGCTGTCCTTTGCACCTGTGGCAGCTGCAGTTGGGTACAGGGCCTGCAATGTTCTGGGTGTGTGTGACGTCTGGCACCATGGTGCATAACTTCCAGCCATTTCTTCCACAGACCTTTGCGCAGAATGCATTTTGTTGCATTCACATCCTTCAGCCTAGGCACAGAAGCTAATCGTGCTTTGTGGCGCTGCCGTCACTAAGAACTTGCTTGTTTGTCTGGAATACGAACGCCCTTTGTCTCCGTCTGTCGTGCCCTACCACGGCGGCCTCAAGGTTAATTCTGCCGCGCATGTCTGAAATATCTCACCAAGAACTGACAAAGAAATGGCCGCCCTGTACATCCTTCACGCTCTCGTGGCTTTTCAGATAACGTGTTTGTTATCGCCGAAGTATGTTTGTCATGCCGCCTCACAAGGTTAGTATCTGCGGTCGGCATCAGCTGAAGCTGCAGTTCGGGGATCCGCATTCAGACGCTCAGAGGTTCGGCGTGAGTGTCACCCGCACCCCGTCTTCTCAAGGCTGTGCAGCTCTTGGTTTTTAAAAGGTTCATATTCGGGTCCCTGAGACTTCGTGACAAGACTGTGGAAACTTCCCTGGTATGGCCGAAAGTTTTCTCTGAAAATGCTGACCTAAATAAAGATGACAGCAATTTCAGGGTGGAGGTGAATTTGTATGCCAGTTGAATGCTGGGCGGACAAGATCCATGACCTCTTGCAGTTGGTTTTTTTTTTTTCCCCGGGTGATTATAATGAACACATTTGGAATAATAATGTCAAGCAGAGGGTGGGCCAAACAGGTTTTTAATAGTGATGTCGCTAGTATCCTGTAGCCTGTAACTGTGCAATAACTCAAACCTTACCCTGCTTTACCCTGTGTGGTTTTTGCAGAGGGGAATTCATCCAAATCGCTCATATAAAAACCACAGTGCAAGAGAACAACAAAGATATAGAATGCACCCATGACACTTATCTAGGACATTCTGTAATGTGGTCACCTCCCCCTCCTTCCCTCTCTGAGTGTTTTGGTGTTTTCATTCTGGAGCTCAATCAGATCTTCTGCGGGTACTTGAGTGTCCTGGACTTGGCTGTGAACCCACATGGACTCTTCCATCTTTTCGTAGGTGGAGGGGAGCTGTCACTCGGCCACTCCCACCAAAACCGGGTTCCTAAGAGGGCCCCTGAGCCCCCAGCTCTCCAGCCCATTGACTGCACCAGCTGAGTGTATTGGCAGCCCGGACTCCCCCAGGACGCTGTTCCCAACCTCACCCCCATACCAAGAGTCACCGCCCAAGTCCCCCCGCCGTTTCAGCTTCAGTGGAATCTTCCGAACTGCCTCCAGGGATGCCTCCAGCTCCTCCCCCTCCCCTTCCCCCTCACCCGTCAGCATCAAGCTCTTCTCCCGAGCCAAGAAAGGTAAGGGGCGTGGCCTGCATGGGCGTACCTGTCACTCACGCTGTGACTTGTGTAGGTGACTCTCCTGAGCTGAAAAGGACTCTGGGGACTCAGAGAGTGGTGGCAACAGTCCAGAAATCAGAAACTCAGGTGACATATCTGTGTGCATGACAGAATCTGAAAGCTTTATATTCAGTGTGATTTAGGGTATTGATGGGAGATCCGAGATTAAATAGTAAATACAGAATTCATTTGGCGACCGTGGTGTTTTTCCTCCATACTCTGTAGAAGCTTTTTTTTACAAAGTCGCCAACCACAAAATGAAAATCAGCTTCCTGTTTTTTTTTTGTCCCTGAAACCAAAAGGAGGATGTTAGAGTGATTTTATAATGTGGGTTTATTCTGACTCCTCAAAGTCTCTACAAAGCAAATTGCTATGCAATGCAGAAATCAGCAGATACATTCTTTTTTTTGCTGAAATGAAAATGTAGGTATGATTGTGCCTATTCGTTTTGGCCAAAATGGGCTTGAATCCCAGCCCAGGAGATCTAGACAAACCAGAGGCTTATTTAATTCTGAAACAAGTTCTGTTTCACTCAGCTGAGGCCACTGGAACAGGAGATTGTTATTATTATTATTTTTAATGTTTGCCCATTTCGCCTGATGTCGTAATCATGCCTTTCAGATTCTTTTCCCTGTTTAATTGCTTTCTATGTCGATCCCTTGAGGAAACTAACAAGAACAAAGAAAGCCAGACTGGTGTCTTTGATGTCATTCTGGCTATGTTGTGTTTTTTTAATTACATTTTGAAAATATGGTGCCTTTAATGGACTGCTTTTTTACTTGTTTGGTCTTGAATGTTAATGGACGGTTTTCCGTGGAGGATTGAGCCGCGTTCGCTCGCAATCGATGCTGTCTGGTACTATGACCCCCCCCCCCTCCCCCCGCCGAATCCTTGCTGTTATCGGATGCTGCGGCCCTGCCCTGCCTGCCAAGTTGGACGCTGCGGAGCTCTGGTGCCTGCTGCGGCGGTGCGGAGGTCAGTGTGTTGGGTCGCACTTGGTTTGACCGCGGCACCTGGAGCCGGGTCGGCCTCCCTGGACCGCCTGGTCAAAGTCAGCAGCTGCTGGTACATGATAAATTAATAAAAGCAAAGGCAGACATTACGAAGAAGGCCCCCTAAGGCCTGGATTAAACCCACCCACCTCAGATTTCCCTGCACGTGCTCAGTAGGTCAGCAGCGGTTGCTGCGTGGTGACCAGTACATCACGTGACGTCTGCTGCCTTTTTCACTCTTTCAGCAAATACACACCGCAGCCCCATGCGTTCCGCTCTTGGCACCGCGCGTGCTGAGTGGTGCCAGAACACCGTATTGTATTTCATTACCCGGTATTACTGTGCATCCACTTCCAAGTCATCCCTCGGAGCACTTCCTAATTAACTTTTTAAAGCTGCATTATGACTAATCATATTCCACAAGGAAGTCGTTACATCTGTGATTCTTAATGAGGGGGTTTCTCCAGCCGGCGGCCGACAGATGTCTTTTTGTTTTCCATAGTACTGGCTCAGTATCCATGATGCTTTGCAGGGAAATTAGGTGTTGGTCCATAAAGGGCAGGGTTTTTTTGGACTATAGGGCACCTAGCATCATCATGAGATGTGTCTGGGGGGCTTGTCTGTGGGATCGAGCTGGGCCCCCATTTCTCCATCGCTGCGAGAATGTACCGGAATCTCTGCAGTGTCTGCAGCGGCTGACTGCGTGGCCAGCTCTACGCATGAATGCCTGACACTTCACTGGCTACCTTTTTGATGAGAGGGAAGTCAAAGGTCACAGGCTATCCCTGCATTGCCTGGGCAGAGGGAGGTCATTGGTCACAGGCGCTCTCTGCATTGGCTTGACAATGTGTCAGCTTTGTTCCTGTTTTATTTCAAAAGGGCCCCATGTAATATGCAGCAGATATGGTTGACCTTAGATAATTTTTTATGTGCTTAATGTTTTTTAATCCGTCATCGCATGGATTTCCCGTGATTGTTGCACATCGCCGCCCAGTCCCGTCACCTGCTGCCGTAAGTACAGTCTGTCTCATGAGCCCATGCTGTCTGATCTCTCTCACACAGGCCGTCGCCGTGGCAGCAGATTCTCCGCACCGCGGTGACTCAGCCCCTACCGTCGGTGCGCCGCGGTGTGACTCATGCGCTTCGTGACTGGCGCGCTAACGCCAGCCGAGCGAGCGTACCGCTGCACGCCGGGCAGACGGCTCCCGGGGCGGCTGAGATTTCAGCGTCCTGGCTGGAAGTCTGGGATCCTTTTAGTCTCGTTTGGGAAGCACTCTCAAATGGGCAGTAAAGGGGGGGTGATTCTACCTGCAGCTACAGAAGCACCCACAGTGACGTGCACACGAGCGTGTTTTGGCTCCACGTTTTCACTCGAAGCGATGTGTGTCTTGTTACCGGTGCGCTGTCAGTCACACGAATATGCAATTGGCCTGGTTCCACCCCCACCCCCACTGCGACTTGTTTCGCAAAAAACGGGAAGTGGCTACAGCGTGGCAGCAACACGGAGGTGTCGTGTAACGGTGAGCTGGGTGGCAACACCGCGGCATCTCCGGGCCGGGCTCGAATTGCGCCCGGAAAGCTCTGCCGTGAAAGCGATAGCCGTTAGCTTCCAGCTACAAAACACTTGCGCTTGTCAGTATCATGGTGCTAGCCCCCGCCTTTTCATTCTGATTCGCCCGTTTGTAAACTGAGCTAATCGTGCCGGTGAATGACTTCCCGAGGGTTCTTCCAGATGTGTCCGTGCCCTTAAAACCATACTACTAAATGTGTCCATGTCTGGTTGCTGGGGGCGGTCTGAGGTACCTGTGTAGGGCCCCCTTTTGGTTGAACAGTGCGTAGCACCCTGCCTGTCTGACTATGATGGGGACGGCTCCATTCCCCGCTGTCGCTGTTTTCTGCTAATGCGCAGTCATAACGTGGCGCTTTCATAACCGGTGGGCAGTTTTCTCGTTCAGACGGAACTCGAGGCGTTCGCAAGGCTCTGCTGCAACCTGGCTCGAGATTTAGCTGTAGCCTTACTGCCACCTTCTGGTCATAAATGGCACTGCAGGTCAGGCGCCTTTTTTTGAGAGCGATGCCGATACGTGTCGCCAGCACTCTCTGAGTCCTCAGAGTCCTTTTTGGCATAGGAGAGTCACTTGCATAAGTCGCGGCATGAGTAACAGGTATGCCCATGCAGGCCACGCCCCTTACCTTTCTTGGCTCGGTCATTAGCGACACGTGCTATGCTTTCCTCCTATCCTTGGTGAAATTTAATGCGTTCCTGTGCTGACTGTCTTTCGTCACGTCTTATGCATAAATAAGTGGTATAAAAAGCACCACCCTTGGGTGACTTTGCCTCTGCGTCAGTGGTTACTACAGGTATGCATCAGTAGATATTTCCTGGAGCTTTATGAACCAGAATCTATGGGTGCTGTCTGATGTTATGATCTGTTAAAAGTGCAGTGACACATGATGGGTTATATGCAGTGTTGTTGTAATTGTAATAAATAATAATTCATTTATTCGTATTGCCAGATGTGTAGGGGTTGCCTAAATGTAGTGGCTTTTTCGTAGGTCAGCAGGAGGGAATTTAGTGAGTTTGAGAGATTCAGATGTGGGTGTGACCTTTAGCAAGAGAGGTCCCATGGCCAGCTATGTGACTGAGGTATTTTTATTTTGACTTTCTTTTTGAATGCACCGATTAGAGAGGGGTATTCTGGCTTCAGAGGAGGGGCTGTGTTTGCATGAGCATGCAGACGAGGTATTCAAGACGGAGGAATAGAGAGGCTTTACAGAGCCACGCGCGGGACCTGGGCTCCTGCAAAGGAAGGTTTTATTAAGGTACACGCAGAGCTGTAGCCTGGGCAGGGTAGGAGCTTGGCGGGTGCAGCTGGTGTGGCTATGAGGAGGGAGCTTTCAGCTGCGATTGGGGGGGCAGACCAGAGCAGGTCAGGCTAGGCTAAGCTAGGCTGTAACTGTAACGGCTTCCCTGTGTCCCATTCTTGGTCCACAGCCTCCAGCCACCATTTTTTGGTGCTGTTTACAGTTTTGTTTCTCATTTCAAACCCAACAAGACCATATGTTTCCAGGTGTTTGATTCCCTCCTGATTTAAACGATGAAGGAATGGTTTTAGTTTTTCCCCAATACTGGCATCTCAGGTCAATTTTTTTTTCCCTTCAACGTACTGGAAATCTCTGCCAGTCGCAGGCAGCTGTGATCGGATCCTGGGTGCTCTGTGCCGCGGGGTGACATCAGCGAAACCCCAGCATGCTCCTCTGCCTCTGTCCTTACATAATCAGCGACTCTGCGCCACTCTGCTGAAGCCATGCGACGCCGTAAAACAGGACTCGGCTTTTTGATCCTTTCTCCCCTCGAGTCGGAAAGTAGCAGAGAGCTTTACCCCAAGACAAAGGAAGTTCCATTATTAATATCGACCGCCTCGTAGCAGTGCATCAGTCACCTGAAGGCTGATCTAATGCAGTTATTTCTGGGCTCGCGTCTAAAGCCGTCCATGTTTAAAATAGATGCCCTGGCAGATTTACTGTAAGCTGACAGCCGTTCAGTGCCCTCTGTAAGCCAGAACGGCGGACTGCCACGGTGATTCAGAGACTGGGCCCGGGCTAGACAGTGCCCCACCCTGTGACCTTTAACCCCCAGATACAAGCCTGGCCCTGATTGGCTAACAATCCAAGTAAGAGTTACAAGTGTAATCGTTGCAGTGATGTACTCGGAAATTAGTCATGCTCAGGTCCCGATTAGCATATCTGATGATCGTTTCGGTAATGACGGCACGTGACTCGTCAGGTTAGGTCTCCAAAAGCCCTAAACACCCCTGAAAAATGCTCCAGGGGTGCTGGATGGATGGACAACCCTGCGCTCAGACCGGAAGCTTTGCTCTCATCTGTGTGTGTGGGTGTGTGTAATAAAAATACATTCTTGTGTACCTGTTCTCGTACTTGTTCAAATGATAAATTACTTCGGCGTATGCGCACACTGATACGCAGCAGCTGCCCATCTCCTGATGGTTCTGCTCCACTGAAAACTAATAAATGAACAGCTGGTTAAACGACTCCGAACTCTGTGCTGGCCTGTTCTGCTCCCTGCGCCTGCATATCGTCAGGGTGGGACCCAGCATTCAGGAGGGAACACGGGCGGTAAGGATCTGCCATCGTCTGGTTAAACGTGCTGAGCCGTCATGAGAGAACGTGGCCTAGAACCAGGGGGCAGAGGTTTCAGTCCTGTCACACTGGCCCCGAATGGGTTCCTGCATCTCTCGGTGTGATGAGTCCTCTCCGACTAGACAATGTTCCTCACAAGTGCCCCAGAGGAAAGGGAATGTTGGAGGTTTAACTGGAGCCAGGCAACAGTGCGTAATAAGTGCTGGCTTCCTATTGGCTTTCCTGTTGGTCGTCATGGTGTAGGGGAGGGACGTCGGCAGCAGACTAAGAGGTTATTGGTTTACCAGGTGCCATCATAAACCCATTGGTGGCTCTGACCCAGACTCATGCAGACAGGCCTGCATACCACTGCAGTGCCCTGGCCCAGGTAGGTGGGGGGGGGGGGGGATTTAATACTGGGAAACGTGTATGGGCGATCACAGCACTTTTAACAAGACCCCAGAGTAGAAGTCTACGCCGTAAATTGTGTCCAGTCTGTTTTTTAGGATCCTTACTAACCTGATCTTGCCCTCAATTTCTCCTGGAGTCTATTCTGAAGCACACTGCCACCTCGCTGACAGAAAGACCAGGCTGATGTTTTAAACAGGAGGTCGAGGCCGTCTTGGTCCACAACATGAGGCCAGTTCGCGGTGTGGGAAGGTCGCCGGGGTTTGGTGTCTGAGTAAGATGGAGTGAGAGAAAGAGAGACGAGGGGGGGTGGGGAGGGGGGGATATTTTTACCCACAAGTGAGAAGATTGGTCTTAGAAGTACAACGGCTGTCCGTAACCATAATGAGAGTAACGTGATTCTGGTGGGTAATTTTAAGCATATAAGTAACTGTGGGAGGCCATGTTGCCCCAATCAGTACAACGGGAAGCTGTGTACCGTCCTCTGCTTCTTCCACCGCGCTGGTCCATGTGGCCATGAGAGCAGGTCACACCAGGGAGTCTGACCGAAAGTGTAGGGTTGGAAGACTGGCAAGATCTGCGCGTTACGGTATACCGGCAGGGACACAGAGGTGCGCGGGGAGGAGCCGGCTGCGTCTGGCGGAGCCGTCCAGACGTTCAGTCCCGGATCGCGAGCGTGCAGTCACACATACCTGAACCTCCATCCCCCAGGCCTGCACAGTCATACTAACCACGCGACGGGTTTTGACTGAGGATCAAGACAGGATGCCCGCCTCGCCACTGCAGTTTAAAGAAATCGGAAAAAGGGCCGGGCAATCGAATCCTTCGAGATCAAAAACAGAAGCCGTCAAGTAGGTGACCGTGTTTACCAAAGAGTGATTAACCAGCCGACAAGCGCCACACAATCCGTAAGGCTGAAACTAAAGTAGTTTAAATGCATAACATCCAGAGGGAGAACACAGTGGCAAGGCACAGTAAGTATTAAATTCTCATAAATCCAGTAGCATGAATTTAATGGAGTTATTATGGAACATTTAGG
>JAODUD010000082.1:5221552-5232033 GCA_026784285.1 Stomatorhinus walkeri | reverse complement strand
CTATATATATATATATATATATATATATATATATATATAATTTTAGTTTCCAGATCAGTTCTGAAAGTCTAAGACATATTCCTTGGCTGTCAATGACAAACTGCAGCATTACCGTGTACAAGCCCCAGAGAGGCAGACATTAATTCCCACCGCAGTTTATGGTACTCGACAGCCTCTGAGAGCATTCTCAGATGCGGCGAATGGGCTCGGGGAAAACATTGAGATCGATATTTCCGGCCCGGGATAGTCAGACGCGGCGTGTGAACATGGTCTCTCTCCACGTGCAGCTGGGCTACTCTGGTTCACATAAGAGGAGAGGTGGTGGGACACATCCCCCAGGTGTCCGGAGTAGTCGAAACATGCCCCGTCAATGTCGGGTCTGTGCCACCTCCCAGAAACCCGGCTCTGAAACTGGGTCAGAAATGGTGTTTGGGGGGGGATGAGGCATCGTCATGGAAACGGTGCATGGTTACCTACAGCAGCGGGTAGCAGGGTTCTGCTAGGCGATACAGGGATCCCAGATATGGCAAAGTACATCAAACGGGTGACACCAGGGAACATTCCAAAGGAAATCCAACCCTTTTTGCAGGACATGATTTTTATTGACGTTACTGCCAGCCCTGGTGTATATTTCAATGGGGCAATTCAGGTCAGCTTCTCAGAGGACAGCTGCAGTGTACCGTTCGGGTCTTAAACCAGCGATGAGCCGGTTATTCTGTCCAGTGCCCAAACTCGCTGGTTGCCGTTTTCTGGCCTCTGGACTTTCAAGTGAGTCTCCCAGTTGCATTTCCCCATCACTCAGACCGAGCGGCAGCGTGGCTAACAGCCCGCAGGCCAAGCAGGTGGCTAAATTCACCTCAGCCAATGGAACATCTCCGTGAGCCGTCAGGCTTTGATACATTTCTGCTGATACGCCAACTTACGCCTGAGCTACAGCTGAAGGTGTAACCGATGTTGATGCTCCGTTTCCTCAGAAGCCCCAAACTGACGAATTGATGCTATTTTTCTATCTGCGTGTCGAAGAGCAAAGTGGAAAATTGTTCCTTGTGAGAGAAAATCCCATGAGGTGGTTGGTTTCTTTGGCTGTTCCGGTTGAAGGAAGTTAATGCCAAGGCTCAATAATGACAAAATATCAGGGCTTATAAAATATGAACTCTCATTATTATAATTATTATAATCTTCACGTGATCAGAATAAACTAGTGGTGCAAAGCTATATAAGCTGTATTAAAATATATATAAGTAAAATTACTCCTTCCACCACATATACATCCATTATATCCAGGGGTGTGACTGCAAATTCTGGGCCTCCTGATAAAATGTCACCCTGGATCCCCTTTCAGTAAATTTTATGAAGTAGGGGGGATGGGTATGGTTTGACCCCAATGGTTTGTACTGGGGCCCCTGGTATCCGTGTCCATGTGGCGCCCCTGTGGGTATATCTGCAGTAGCACAGGTGATCAAGCCCTTGTGTGTGATGGACAGCGGTGAAGGTGCCACGTTGACTTTCGCCTGAGGCATCTGTGGTCCGTGACATGTCACGGGAGTATCAGAGGCAGAGACTTGCCTCAGAGGCAGTGCCTCAGCGGGATGTCTGCAGTGGGCACTCAGTGCGGCGCTCTCTGTGACGTTCAGTTCGGCGATTTTCGGCAAAGCTGGTCACATAGGCTCTGCAGGGAGAAACTGTTGCTTCAGCTGAAATATGTCTGGGCAGCACAACCCTTATGTCCGGTTCTCACTGTGGGCTGAAGTGCTGCAAGGCTGTTGGTGACCCGTAGCGGACTCTGCCTTAGCAGTGTGACCTTTCCTGGCCTTTCTGGGACCATACAGACCCCTTTCTTGCTTTTCACTAAGCTATAAACCAAAGATTTGCCGTGGCAGATAGCCAGCCGTCAGGCCGAGTGTTAATGACCAAAATAGAACATCATAAAATCCTTTCTCCCCACAAGTTTGATGTGGGTCATTTCCGCTTCAGGGCTGGTTTTCCACCTTCACGTCTGATTAATACGATGTGCTCTTTGTTTACACCTCAGCGGTCACCCTTTCTGAAGGAATTATCTGCTTGTGCTCAAATGCACCATCTTCCATCCAGATCAACTTCGGGTGGAAACGAGTGTGAACTTGTCAAGTCATGTGATGTTCTGTGGTCAGGTGACCTCGGCCTGCTTTTCTCCCCTGCAGCTGCAAGCCTCACCTCTCCCCCCACAACCCCGACCCAAGCCATCAGACAGTCCACCTTCCCCCTGGAAACTGCGAAGGAGGCAGAGCGACCCGAGATGCCGCAAACTCCGCCCCCTGACACTGGCCAACTCCCCACCCCCCCTATCACCAAGCCGCCCCCCCGTACCTCTGCCGGCCGGCTGGTAAGTATTCGCCCAGCATGTATTTGGGAAAACAAATACCATTGGCTGGTATCATGTCACATGGGCGTTGTCTTCTGTCTTTGTTACTTTCAGTCTTCCCTTTATCCTCGTTCCATTCACCGTTCTGTATAAATGATCCTATAATGGATTACCACACACCCTTCTCAAGTGCCTTGAGGAGACTCTGCTGTGAAAGATGTCATAGGAAAAATTGAATTGAATGGGCTGATTAACCTGCAGTGATGCACACAGCCACATTGGTTTGATGTGACTTGTAGGTGACACCACCGTCCCCTTCCGCTTCTCTAATGCCCCCAGGTTCTCGGTTAGGTCTCTGCTCGCTGAATCGCCATCCCTTTGGCTGCCCATCTGCCATTAGTGTCTGACTGGCAAGCCGGAAAGTAATTTCCCGTGCCCCCTTTGTGAAAGAGCTTCCCGTAAACACACACAAAGGAAAAGATCAGCTTTAAAAGTCGAAGGAAGTCGCTTGTTTTCTTTTCCAGGTTTTGCAAACCAAACCAGTCTGTATGGTGTCACTGCTGTTCCGGCGCTGGCTTCATGATCCGACGAAGCCACGTGCACGGAGTGCTGACCAAAAGACTTCACCTGATTCACATACAGTCAACATGCTACCTTGATACTTTTAAAAACACTTTTTAGTTACTGCTACTCCCCCTTGTGGTTGGATTGCGGATTTTTATCTGATTTCAGAGTCATTAAAGCAAAAGTGAGACACCATAGTCTTTCTGGGCTCCAGGCACTGTTGTTGTGGCTCCCCTTTGAAATGCTGAAGAGAACCAGGGTTGACGGCGTCAGCAGTCTGGGGACTCAGAAGCCACCTTCAAGCCCCCGGTCTGCTGCCTGCGGATGTAGCGTAGCGTAGCGAATCCCCTTGGGCCACCGCGCAGTTTTCTGTAGATTGCATCTCGGAAATCTTGACGAATCTCTCCCAGAGGACCAGCTAGGGCGTTAAGATAACTGGCCGATGCCTGGGGTATTAGGACTGAGTTATGCTGGAGGGAGGGGTTGTCCCAGAGCACAGGGAAAATCTGAGGCATTTTATGATGGGAGCTGGGCTTTCAGGTACAGTGCTGATTGCTGGGATTTCATACTTAATGCCATTTGTGTGTGGGGAGGGGGGGGGACTCTCCATTCATTTCTATGGGGGTTACCTTAGTCCCAACATGACGACCTTAACCCCTACCCAGCCCTAACCTTAACCATAAGTAACAAGACAAAATACGAGACTTTTGCATGTTTTAGCTATTTGACCATATTCAGAGGTTTTATCACAATACAGAGACATGGTCCCCACAATATTATATATAATCCCTCTCCCTCACACACACACACACACACACTATTTTGAATTTCCTTAGTGTAATATTATAGCTATATTTTCTTTATCAGAAGGCTGTGGTGATTTGGTAAGCTATTAAGCATAAGCAGAGTTTGATGTCTGCGCTTTCGTGGTGAGGCAGGCATCTGGTGCATATATAACCTATGGTTTTATATCAACCAACCGGTTGTGCAAGAGCGCAAAGTCCTAGCATATAACATAGTTCAAGGTTGGTCTTGCCAGTTAATTTCAATTAAGACTCGGGTGATACAATGTTAATTCAAAAAACGAAATGCGGGGATTGCAGCTTCGTTATGTCAGACAGATTCGAGAGAACCGCTTTGCTCTCTTCATATTTTAAACTTACATACATGCATTGTAATCAGTATTAAATTAATAGCATACACGCTCCACAAGGAGGTATACTCGGAAACCAATAACTGATTATTTTAATACACTAATGATATGTAATGCGGCGAGGGCGTTCGGGAAATCCTTGGCTTGTTGCTGCTAGGCAACCTTGGGGTTTTCCTTATATGGAAAGGAAAAGGGGGCTTCACCGCCGTATTTACAACGAAAACAAGGGAAATTGTTGATAATCATTAAATGGCCACATAAAGTCCAACGTAAACGAGAATTAGGGAAGCCCAAGATGCATTCCGCTCGGGAATTCCTGCATTGAACTTCTCCGGGGCGTATTAATAATGAGAGGAGAAAAGGGGTTTCCCGTGCGGCGCGGGCTGTGCCACCCCCTCCAGTCCTGTGGCAGGGCCCGGGGATCTCGCCGCTACTGCAGTAAAATGGAAACGGAATGTTCCACTCTGATTGCACGAGGGGTGTATGTGTGTCCGTGCACTTTCGTTTTGCGTATGAAGTTGTACGATGTGCACGTATTGGAGCATGTAAGGAACAGTCGTGGAAGGGATATCACCTGCACCGGATTTGTCCTTCAAAAGCTGCGATCGGCGGATTAAAATCAATCTGCTGTACTGATCGTATAAATGAGAGGTATGGATCATCAGTCGGCACTTTCACTTTAAGAACTTGTTGGCTTTAAATGTATGAGTTTGGAGTCCAGTGTGCGCCTTGAATAAATGATTTGCGGCGTTGTTGCTTGGACATCTAAAGCAGCGTGTGTCCGCATCGTCTTTGTCCGCCGGCTTCCTGTCCGCCCCCACGCATGCCTGACTGTCCGCCTGTCCGGCTGTCCGAGGGAGCAAAGCCTTCCTGACCGAATGCTGACTCTGTACCCCGCCTCTTACCTACAGGTTCCCGATTCGGCTGAAGGCATGCTGGAAAAACTTGAACTAGATGAAGGTGAGTTTAAGCCTGCTGTATCTGGTGCATCAATGCAAACTTTTCTTTATTAAGGATTATTAAGGATGTATTGCTATTTTTGATGAAACACCAATGATCGAAATAACGCTATCGCCGATCGCGTTGTAATATACCTTATACGTCCAGTGTGTTTTGGAAAAGCAACTAATGATTTTGGAGAGCGTTAATTTTGCGGTTAACCGCGGGAATGACCGTCAGTGCATAGCCCACCCGCGGGGTGACACTTCGGGAGGGGATTCCTCTAGTACACCGGGCTGATCTGGCTGAGATGCAATTTAAGTTATTCGTGTTTTAAAAACTGCCAGATGATCCAAGACCTTTGGGCAGGCTGACCGCGTACAGTGCGCGGATGGGAATGACATCTGCAGTATTTAAAATTATTGTACTGTTGTAAATGTATTTTTGTGGAGGGTCAACATTGAACAATAATCGTTCCTCTAATAAGTGAATGTTTGTAAAATATACTTTCAGTGAATATATTCTCTTATGTTTTTGTAAATTACTAAAGTTGTTTCAAACGTTTTTATTTTTTAAATGGTGAACCTAAATCGTTTTTTTTTTTTTGAAGCTGGGAGTAATACGTTTAAATTACCTTAATTTCTTTTAGTCATGATCATGATCGTTGGTGTTTGTTTATAAATGGGCTCCTAGGTTGTGGGGAAAGTGGGATGTCTCCCTTCCAAGGAGGCGTTTCCACGTTACATCAGATGACATCGCCATCAATCAGGAGTCCGGACCGCGTTGCGGATAAAACGCCGCTATCGTAATTCCCGTCCAAACTGGCGGCGCACAGCGCCGTGCTGCGCTCTGGTTATACGGTTTAGAGAAGATGACCCGCATAATGAGATGAGACCATTATTCAGCAGATCATGAGACACGCTGTTCCTCGGGGTCGTGTCGATAAAACGTGTATTATATGTCACTGTACTCCGTGACGGCTCGTTAATGTCCCTAGATCCGAGAAGGTAGTGTATACATGGCATTTTAAAAGCATTATGTTACGAATAATGGTAATTTTCTTTAATTGAGAGCAATGGAAGTTTAATCCTTTGTTGAGGGCATTGATTTAGTAATTTTGCAGCTAATCGCATTTCCTCGGTAAAATGAATCGTCATATTGTTTTGTTGCCAAGACTTTCCAGAAGCTTAATCTTAAATTTGTAATTTTACTGCTAGGAACTGCTGTAAACTGACGTATTAGTGCAGTTTTAGTACTAGATGACCTAAATTTGTGGGTGATTTTTGGTGATTTTTTTTTTTCTAAACATAAAACCCATAGGTCTTGCCTTAACATTTGTGAAGCGTTAATGCGCTAGTGTCCGTTCTGGAACCTGATACATGCAGTATTTGATAGTGTCTCTTTCGATAACTACACCAACTGCCTAAAAGACACACATGACACTATGTGTACAGGACAACCTACTCCTACATAAGTCAAACTGCAGACTCGCAATCTATAGTACCACTGCTTACTGTAAAACAGTGCTTCAGGGCTGTGTCAGGGTTAATGGGCACCGATGTTGGGAAGTGTTTGTAGAGGGTAGGTGTGACTGTTAAGGGCACAAACTTACCCTGAAGGCTGTTTGCTCCAATCCTGGGAGAAGTATGGTGCTTAACCTAACACATCCATCAGATACAAAGCAATGAAACTCAGTTTATTTATACCCGCCTACAACCAGCCGCTGTTTTAGGTCAGCTGTGTGATTGGTGGATCTTCACAAAGTAGTAGCCTATTAGATCGCTGACTGTCCCTCATCCACCTCGCATCAAAGCTGTGGACTTTCAGCCATTGACTCTGGTTCCCCCTCAGGGCTGTTGTAAAAAGTTCAGGGTAATTTAGGCCTCTACAGATTACCATTAGTACGAGGGCTTCTGTATATCAAATTGGATCCTTGACATTAGTTTTGGCGGGCCCGCCAGAAAGGCTAACGGTTTCCGTTAAATATTATTCAGTAGGCACATTGCTACAATTTTGCCAGATCATCTCCCAAACCGGTCTGAGTCAGGCTCGTGGAAATGCGCCCTTGTAGAGCAAAGTCAAAAGTACATCTGATCTGAGGCCATGAGGTTTACCATGAAATTCTGTTATTGCAGTCCTCCACAGCGGGGTGGCTGAACTAGTTCTGCAGGAAAGTCTACAAGGGGTGGGAGGGGAATTTTAAGCCGTGGATGTATTAATGAGGATGCAGGTTCTGAGCCGGATTGGTCAGGTATTGTTTCAGCTTTGGCTTTAAGCACATGCGTGGCTTTAGCATGATGCTGACGTCTGCTGGGTAAGCAGAACCTCTAAGTCCCCGTTCCCAATCCAGCTTTGAGGCTCCACGTCATTTTCCTTGAAAGACGCCGTTTTCTGGTGGTTCCGTCCGTGCCCCTCACGTGACACATTCTGTTCAGGCTTTAACACAGACGGACAGGCCCCCTTCACGCTGTCTCCAGCTGAGGTGTTGCCTGAGGCAGGCTGGCTGAGCGCCAGTGAGCATCCCTGCATTCCTCGCAGTGCAGAGCAAGCCCCCCCTCCCCCCGGCTCTTAAACACCTAGCAAGACATTTCAGTGTTTATATCCAAACGTGTATGTGTCCACATCCAGAGACCTCGGTAGGGTTGGTACTGCTGGGGGCTGCAGTCGAACTCCCCTGATTTGCACGACACACTTTCTGTAACTGTTGTAACATAATCGCACCCAGCCTTTCTTCGTAAAGAACAGATGCTGTCAATATTTACGCATGACATCAGACTATTTTGTAATGTGTTACAGGAAAGTGCTTATAAATCCATTTATCAGTGACTGTCTTCAGTAAGATGTGATGTCATTAGTGTTAGAGCAGATTCTGATCATTGTACGAATTCCTGACCGAAAAAAAAAACACATTTATAGAATATTCAGCATGCTCGAGGAATTTATGCTTGTTGACAACTTCCTTTTCTTTTTTGTCTTGCAGCTGTTGAAGAACCAGAGAGTGATATTTACATGCGGTTTATGAAATCCCATAAATGCTACGATATCGTTCCGACCAGCTCAAAGCTGGTCGTTTTTGACACTACATTGCAGGTAGGTAATGGTGTCGGTTTAAGGTCGGCCATGTATGATGCAGTCATGCTGGTGGCTAACAGCAGCCTGTATAGATGCTTAAAATCACGACACGTAGATGCTGACTCACCGTAACCCTCTTTCCAGCAGAGCTGTCCGTTAACAAAGGGGTGGCTGCAGATCTGACTGAACTGACTAGAGGAGAGCCTAGGTGTTCTGTTAGTGCCATTCTCTTAGACCCGAATTAGAATTAAAGTCATCATGGAGTCCTGTGAAGATCTGCTCTGCTCCTTTTGTCTCATCATCTTATTGACAGTCATGTGACAGCATCATGTGACAATGTCATGTGACAGTAGCTCCCTCTATGGTCTGCAGGTTCATAGACTCTGTTTTGTCCATAGCATGACTTTGATTATTGATTTGTCCACTTTTTAACACAGATTGTTCTGTAGTAATGCAGCGTAATATTTGCTCTGTTAATGGTTTAATATAAAGTTTTGCTCACAAGAAAATGCTGTCCTGGTTGCCAGATCTGGGAGTTTCTGCCCATAAGTGCTGGTCTTAATTTGTGTTCAGTTTTGTTCCAGAAGGTGACCATGAAGCTGAACTGAAATCTGCTTGTTTTGTTTTAATGTCGGCGGTCGACTGGAGCGTATGGCAGCAGGGAGGTTTACCAGTTGGTGTAGAGTTGCGTGTAGAGTCGACGTCACATTAAGCCTTTCTGGAAGCTCTGGACTCCATTCCCACTCGTTCCCCCTTTGGCCGTAGAAGTTCTCTCCCAGTGTCTGGCTGACGGCGCTGAATATTTCATGGCTCCGAGACGGACGCTCCCTCCAGCTTTCAGCCAGACCCCCTGCTCTGACTGGCTGGTGTTTGCGTTTCGAGGAGTGCACGGGTGGGGTGCTTGATCACTCCTCCTCGGAGAAATGCAGGCCGGCCTCACAGGGCCTACAAAAGGAGGCGCCCCTGTTGAAATTTCAATCAGTCCATGTACGGCAATAAAAGCTAGAGATGCTCGTATTTGCGATCCCTGAACGAAGCCGTTCTCCAGAGAAAAGAGCCCTTGATATATATTTGAGATGATTTGAGTGGGACAATGGCACTCATTCGAGAGCTAATTTACAGGGGCAGCTCGTGTCTGTGTCAGACCCCTGTTTCACCTATTTTATTCTTTAATGGCCTTTTAAAGGAAGAGCTTGGATGTAATGCTAATGTGGTCACATTTATTTAACTAGTGCCTGCTTTCCTTGTAGAATTTTTTTTAATCATACAAATGGAATAGCGGCAGCATGGCGGATGTATTGAAGAGCGATGTTGCATTTTATGTGAGCGGAAGCTTTTTACCAAGGCCGAAGTACAAACGAAGGAAGCATGTGGCCAGAAATGGCGGCCAGCCAACATCCAGCACGTCTGGAGCAGCTGGGATTAAGTGTCTTACTCAAAGGCCCAGCAGTGATATCACTTTGCCCGCCGTGGGATTCGAACCTGCATGCTCTCCGGATGTAGACGTCCTTCTGAACTGCACGCCTCCATGGGTTTGGGTCCGATGTTTATGTAACTGGTGTAGAAGGTTGTCATGTTATCAAAAAGGCACCGAGTCAGTTGGGTTCACCTGAAGATGGAGATGAGTGAGTTAGTTAGCTGGATGCCCGACGCGTTTCCTAGGTTACGGTGCAAGTGCGTTGTCCTTTAGGGGTGTCAGTTTTCTGAAAGGAAAACGTTTCAAAATGGACTTCTGAATAGATCGGAACACGGGCGGGGAAAATTGATACGTTGTCTCCAGGAGGATGGGACGTGTAAGGTGATCTTTCTCGTCATCTCCCGCAGGTTAAGAAGGCCTTTTTTGCACTGGTGGCCAATGGGGTCCGAGCTGCGCCGCTGTGGGAGACGAGGAAGCAGAGTTTTGTGGGTATGCAGGCCGGACGCTCTCCCGCGCTGTTTGTGCGGCATCTCTGTATACGCGCCAGCACACTGCCGGTTAATGATCATCCATTTCCTTAGTGATAGTTCTGTAATTGTAGCCCCTGTGGGGGGAATTTTGGGTTGTGGTCACCCTTCACTCAGCCTATGCATTACCGTCTTTTCAGCAGCCGCTCTTTAATAGCCAAACGATTCTGTGAGTAATAATAATGAAGAAAATTTGTGCTGTTATACCATCTGTCACCACCTGGGGCATATGCGTTCCTATTAATGGAATCCCCGTGAGAGCTCATTTTTCTAATCCCTGTGTTGGCACTTTCCAAATTCCTTCCCGCTAAGTCATCTGTTTTCAGGTTTTAGAACAACATTCCTGTATTATGATTTAATTTAATGACATGCACCCCCCCCCCATCCCTCTCTGCTTCCACGTGTCTAATCCTCATTTCCCATGAGCCCTTGGGGCTCTGTGTAGGTAAAGGGCAGTCTAGGTGATAT
>JAODUD010000082.1:5159373-5180981 GCA_026784285.1 Stomatorhinus walkeri | reverse complement strand
CCCCCCCCCACGAAATCAAATGTCTTTTGGTGAATACCAAACATTGCCCCCTCCCCAGTTGCAGAAGCTCAGTCTCAAACTGGAAGCATCATCCGGTACCAAAGGTGGAAAGTTCAGGTCCAGAAAGTACAAATCCAGACCAGGGTTTTGTTTCAACCAAACAGTTGAGTGCTCTGTGACTGACTGTTTATGCTCAACTGGTTGGTTGAAACAAAACCTTGGTCTGGATTTGTACTTTCTGGACCTGAACTTTCCGCCTCTGTCGGGTACCATAGCTCGAAATTTGTCCAGATACAAAACCAGCTGGATGCTCTTAACTTCAAACAGCGCGGGGGGGCCCTTGCCGGTGACATCCACCTCCATCTGCAGACACTCGACCAGGCCGAGGCTCTCTCCACAAATAAAGCTTCATTTCATTGCCACCGATAACAGCTTTTCCTGTCCATGACTCACCCGGAAGCGATCCATCTCTAGCTCCTCAAACTTCCCCGAC
This sequence comes from Stomatorhinus walkeri, assembly GCA_026784285.1. Classification (NCBI taxonomy): domain Eukaryota; kingdom Metazoa; phylum Chordata; class Actinopteri; order Osteoglossiformes; family Mormyridae; genus Stomatorhinus; species Stomatorhinus walkeri. The sequence goes on along the minus strand of JAODUD010000082.1, from coordinate 5,180,488 downwards.
ACGGAGGTCCCCGCGCAGTTCACCAGCATGTCCACGGGACCCAGCTTTTCCTGGGCCTGGAACGGAGCCCGAAAACCGAGCCGGCGAGAATCCGTCAGCATCGCGGCTCGTTGGCACCTCGGAGTAGCGCATCGCTGACGTGACAGAATTTAGCCAATCGCATCACCCATAAAGTGAAAACCTGATCCCTAGATAAGTTTACCTGTTTTATGACGCTTTCCACCTGGCCATAATCCTTTGACACATCAACTGATATGCAGAGCACAACCTGTGACGCAAGGAAGGAGACAGAGGTTATATCTGAGAATAATGTCTTCTTTAAATTTGATCATTATTCCTCTGAAGGGGCTTGGAAAAAACGTGTTCTATTCAACTGTTCATGGCTATAATCTGAAACACAAACCCTCGGGTGTGAGTAACCATCACCACATACCTGCTTATCATTGACAGCACATCTCTCCACCTCCTTCTTGGCCTGAACCAGTTTGCTCTATAACAAACATAACAAAAAGGATAAACAGGTCAACATTCCAGTAGCATCACAAGAATATGTCCTTAAACTGTGCCCTAAGATATCGAAACTACGAATTACAAATCACTGCAGAAAACACAGAAATGACCTAGTAAATTTAACAAATATGGCATGACTGAGGTGGTCAGTTTTCTGCAAGCTGTTTCACAAGGGTGATGGAGGTTCACCATGTTCTTAGACCAAGTTAAAAACCAGGACAACAACAATATTTTATATTCAACTGGGCATGAGGGATGGTGCATTCATGGGGAAGCTGTGACATTATCTCTATAATAAAAATGAGATTCATCACTATAATCAAGAACGCCCAGCAATTTAAAACTAAAATTTTAATTTTTCTATGGTTGACGGCAGCCATCGAAATACTGGTGTTTGCAGTCAGAATTAGTAACCGAAGATTAAAGTTAGGAGTTACGGGAAAAGTAAGATTACAGTTAGGAGTTACAGGAAAGATTACAGCCTCTGACACTTTAGTTATAGTAAAGAAATCTGTAATTCTGCAGATATGTTATATCCCTCCACTGGCTTTGCAAATGTCGCTATTGAACAGCAAAAAAAAAAAAACAACTTGTCCCTGCCTCAAAAAAATATTCAACACCACCCCATATCCAAACCCCCCTCCCCATCAGCCTGAGCTTCACACAGCATTTCTATATTCTTGGCTCTGCAGATATCTGACTTTGTAATCAACGTACAAAATGCATTTTCTTAAATAAAGCATAATTTACATCAATGTTCGGTTGGGCTGCTGATAATTTCGTAAAAAGTGAATTAGGCTTTTCTAAAATCAAATGCAGCCCTGGAGAAAGTCAGGCTAAGAACTGAATTCAAATTGGACCCTTCAAGGGATTTAAATCCACCACCTTCAGGTTATAAACCTAGATCCTTAACTACTACACCACCTGCAGGTTGGAAAGTTCCACAATAAAAAATAATAATGAGGTCAGAATTCAGTGACGCCTTAAACAGATCCTTGGAGGATGTGCCCTGCCCTTCAGCGCGCGGTAAGCTCACCTCATCCCGTGCCAGCAGCGTTATGAACGCCCCCTGCCTGTAGCACTCCATAGCGATGCATCTGCCAATCCCGCTCGAACCTCCGGTGACCTGCAGGAGAACACGGATGCGGAGTTTTAGTGTAAAATATATGTTTTATTCTACACAAAACACCCTATGACCATGAGAGTGTCCAGGATTTAGCTGTACACTGGATATTGGATTGTATGACCTGAAATGAACCACAGCAGGGGTAACATGGGTGTTTTATGTTCTTCACCTAAACAAAAAGACAAATCAATAGGGGCAATGTCTGTGTTTAATAACAGCCACACCAAACGCCGCTGTTCAGGATTCAGCAGTTTGATCAGAATGCAGGACACAAAAACACATGGTGCATCTCAGCACAGGAAATTACGCACATGTATGTGTAAATAATGCAAAGTACAGGGCAGATCTGCCTCTGTCATTAAAACAGGTACAGTTACCATTAAAAAAAATTTTTTTTGGCTAGTATTTAAAATTAGATTGATCAAACGAACAACTATATTTTTTATTTCCCACCTTCACTTATGCCTTAAACCAAGAACCTAACGCGGGTATATCGCATGGAGTCTTGAGTAACACAATATTCCGGGTAGATGGATTAAAGTCACACCAGCGCCTTTAGTCTGCGTGGGTGTAAAGAGCGCTCTCTCGCTCTCTCTCACGGCGCGCACACACACACACACACACACACAGGTACGGTCTGCCCAAGCGCCCAAATTAATGCCGTCATCTCCTGCACGAACAAATAAACAGGAACATTTATTAGGCTTTAAAAACAAAACGTAATAAACGCTCGTAAGACATGCAAGTAAGACAGCCATCGGGCAGCCACTTAAAGACGTCGTCTTTGTTATTTGTGCTATTATTATTATTATTATTATTATTATCGTAGTTTTGTTGTTGTTGTAATAATAATAATATTAATAAAATTGTTGCTGTTATTGATATTATTATTATTATTGTAATTTTTCCCGGTTGGCCAGCACCCCCTGTCCGTACAGGTGATCCTACCGCTCCACCCCTCCGGATCACCGCGATCCCCACCACGAGGCTCGGTCGTCCCCGTCTCGCTTGGCCGCCTGATAAACCAGTACTGCGGTATGAAAATAACAATGACGGCGCTAAGCACTACCCGCGCCCGCTAACTCCCTCGTTACTGCGCCACTCACCACGACGTGGGCCCCGTTCAGCTTGAGCGGCTTGGGGCTGATCAGCGGCGAGATCATGTAGAGCACCAGCGCCAGGGTGACGCCGAATGCGGCCGCCGCCAGCAGCATGCCGAGAGGGGTGGGGAGCCATCGAGAGCCCGACACGAGCCGCTCCGCCGCATCCAGGCCTTCTTCGGGGGACATCGTTGTGCTTCTCAAGTGGCGTCGGCCCGGCCTGTGGCCGGGGAGGAGCGAGCGGAGCGGGGGCGGGACGGGGAGCTTCAGCTCTGTTCACCCGCGGTCACCGGTGCTCGAGTGGATCTTTACCTGGGACACCGCAGGCCCTCCGATCCCAAGCGCTGCCCAGTACCCATCCAGCACAGTGACACTCGTACTGTGCGTTTCCCCCTTTCTGCGTGGATCTGATCCTTGCGTATCGGGGTCTCCAAGATTTTTTTCCCTCTCCTGTAGTTTTCACGGTTGGGGAAGCGAAATGGGGACAAATATTTTCTAAGGATGCCCGGTTGCGTTATCACAGATCCCGTTGCAAATATTGTACTTCGAAGGCTTCCGTATTTAAAGGGCCAGACACAAATTTATGTTAAGTTCAGATTCGACTCTGATTCGAGATTTTAATTTTTGTACACCGGATTAATACTATAGGCTTTGCATTATATTATATATTTAATTCATACAACCACCCACTGCATAGTTAGTGCCACTTGTGATTTTCTGACAGTATCGCAGTTTCTTAACCCAATCTATTGAACCCTTTTTGCTCATTTCACCGCTTTTCCTGGTGAGAGTATCAGTGGCAGCTTTTTGAGCAGGTCGAATCAGACTGACCTTTCCAAGGCCACACGCTTTTGCTTGTTTTGGACAGGGGTGGGAATGTTGTTTTGGGGGACTCAGTCAAAAAAGTTACTTCGAGGCTTCCCCGCCCTTCTGAGATGTTTCAAAAACTAAATTAAAAAGTCGGAATGTCATGGCTAGCTAGTTGGTTAGCGGAACATGCTAAATAATTAACGCGTTTATTTTATATTTAGTGTGACTGACCTTGAGTTCAGCCCCCCATGCAAATATGTGGTTTGAATGGCGATAAACATCTAGGTGACACCCAGATGTTCCAGCTTGCGCTGGGTCTACCCTGTGGGCCGTGAATAGAGAAGCACCCCTGGGGGCCGACCACGTGACCCAGGCCTGGCTCAGCACACGGCCGAAGTGTCACAGAGGTGTGAAGTGATCTTGCGTGTAAACCATGGCTAGACGTTCCGTTTGGGTGTCTGACCGAGGAGCACGCTGCACTCTTCATTCCAAATTGGAAGATAATAAACGCCCACTAATAACCGGAAATAATAATGCAAATAAAAAGTTGGAAGAACGTGTTTCTGAAGTTACTGAAAACGGAACTTGGGCAAATGAAGTGTAGCAAGACGTACGGCCAGTAATTAAAAAGACAACATGCGTTGTACTCTGGGTTATTCTGGGATAATGGAATTATGGGTTTGGTGCCAGGCAAACTGACCTACTTAATCAGCAGTTTATGACAAACATCAAACAGCCATAGTAAATACATAAGTGTATTAACATCATCCAGAATGATACATATAATTATCAAAATGAACAAATTACTGGTTTGCCAATTAGATTTTGCTGAATGATTATGAAAGATTTAGGTCTTGCTTACTGACTGAATGGGACACAGAGGATTGAAGTGTTTGACCAGGATATGTGTGTGTGTGTGTGTGTGGGGGGGGGGGGGGATCTCTGGTTTTCTACTTCCTCATTTAAGTATCAATGAGAAACAACTAGCAAGTGAAACCACACTAATTCTAATAGAACACACCACTCCACTCCAAGATTGAATACCTTTATTTACACTTGTATGAAATAAAATGAAACTTAAGTTGATTTTTAACCATCAGGATATGGGTATTTTTCTAACAAATAACATCTAAATTACATAACTTGTGTATGCAGAGTTCATAGAGAATAGTTTATTTTCATATCATAGAAAACCTGACCCGAAAAGTACAGTTGCATACAATCCAGAGATTAAAGGTCTGAAATTCAATGTGCAGACAAACAAAATGCGTAATAGACTGGTAACAAGACTATAAAAATGAAGAGGTTTTTTTCACAACTAGTGAATATGGTTTGTATTGAAGGCACGTGTCATGCGCTGCCAGTTTAAAACAGCGGGCAGCGTAGCGTACGCCACAGAGCCCCCCCACGTCACAAAGGCAGATACTGTCATACTGCAGTCACACCCCTCGGTATTCCCACCCCCAGAACTGTTCCTGGTACTTTCTCCCAATCTCACAGGTAAGCCCTATCGATTCTGTTGACAGGTTCCCCTTATAAATGCACAGTGTAAGGCGTCATGACCTTTCAGCAGTCTGCAAGTGAATTCTTAATATTGTTTTCTGAAACAAATTAAATGTCCCCTCTCCCCCACCCCAGTACCTCTCCAACTGCTCAACCACCCAGTGTTTTTTTAGGATGCTACATTCTGGGCCCTCAGAGTTACACACAAAACCACCCCCCCCCCCACCGTGTAAGCCTCATCAGTATAGTCTGGGATGATGAACAAATCCCCCCCCTCACTGCTTCAATCACATCACTTCCACAACTGTAAAGCCAAATTTTCCTTGGATAAATTATGATCTAAACGAAAACAGCAGTGAATGGACAATGACGCATGACAGTCTGACTCATTTTCAAAGGATAACTTTATATTTAAAGCTTCCTTTAAAAAGGTACAGGTTCAGAAAAATTGATGTATATATAATTACATATATACACACAAATTTGTTTAGATTTTTCCCGGGATTACACAACACAAACATACAGTGTGACACCCTTCTGTGACCCTTACCAGCACAATGAAGCGGGTAGAAAGCCAGACTCAAACGGTCTTGGAAAACAGATATTTAGAACCAAATTCACAGGAAGGTGAGGGTGGAGTGAAGTAAGGAGGGGGGGGGGCAAGAGGAAGAGAAGGGGAGAACAGGAGAGTGTTTACAGTCAGCATTGGTCTGCTTCGCTTCCCGTGGTGGACATCTCAGCCCTCCTGCCCGAAGTCCTCTGTGAACTTCTTCAGCTTGTCCAAGTCCTGCTCATTCACTGTGGGCTTGGTGTTCGCAAGGGACCGCAGCATGTCCGCCTGAAAAAGGAGGTGGGGGGGAGGGGGCAGGCAAAATGTAGTAATGTCGGAAACCGACACCGGCGTGGCCGAGTCACCATGCAGGTATCGGCATTACGGATCAGATGCATCGTTGTTAAAAATCAGAGTTTACCGGTATAAATGGAAACGGAATAATTCACTTTGGTCAGAAGGTTCTCACATATAACTTTTTCTGTTGAAGTTTAGATTATTTATATTTTCTCTGGCAGGTACTTTTACCAAAGCGATGTACAATTCAGAAGGCAGGGTAAGACAAAGACAGCCCATGGAATAACTGGACGTTAAGGGTTTTGCTCAGTTGCCCAGCGGTGAAATTACTCTGCCAGCACTGGAACTTGAACCTGAGGCTTTCTGATCACAAGCACAACATCTTAACCCTCCGAGTCATACACTGCCCCCCCACCAGGTTATAAGTGGGCTTGACTGCATGAGATGATATAGATCATTCGAGATCGGTTAAGGAATCACTTTACAAATAACAAATGAGTGAAAGACTTCCTTCCTCACCATACTGACGATCGGTTCCAAGAGCTTCTCGCCAGGAACATCCATCCAGGTCATTTCGACGGCATTTGGATCTCCTGGCGAACAGGGGGTCAGCAGGTCATCTATGAGGAGGTTGGGGTTATCCCTTGACGGTCCTCGTACCTGAGCACAGAGGAGGAGTTTCACAGCGAGTCCAAATAGGGGAGCACCGAGGAAGCCTAATGAGTTTGGGAGGTCGGGGTCAAAGGTCGGCGGGCCACCCATAGCGATGAGCCGGCTCTAACTCACCTTCTTGAAGTGAGTGGCGGACTGCACTTTTCTGACGGGCTGCATGAGCGCGTCCCGCACAATGATGCTGATGTCAGCGCCCGAGTAGCCCTCCGTCTTCTTGCCCAGGGTCATAAAATCTGAGTCGGTGAGGCTGTTGGGGGTGGTGCCCAGGTGCAGCTTGAACATGAAGGAGCGGGCGTGCTCCTCTGGCAGCGGGATGTAGATACGCTTCTCGAACCTGCGCACAGGGGAGACAGCATTGCCAGACTGCCACTCGATCGGCAGGTTCATCCCCCCCTCAAATTCTTGTGTTTATTTAGTATCTGCTACGCAACATTCACCCAGAATGACTCATGTCCACGTTCCAAACAAAAGATTAACTAGAAATACAATCAGACTGATCCATGACAGAGCTTTCATTTATAACCTTAAACTTCCACCATAAAGCATTTTAACAAATACTTTTGCTATTATGCTACTTTTAAACATGACCATACAAATTTATTTCAAATTACGCACCGTTTTCTATTCCTTGAAATGCTACAGTTAAATACGAACAGACATAATAAACAATTTAGTAAATCCCTGAACCCCATAGCCCTGAATAGGACAACTGGGTTTAAAAAAAAAAAAAAAAAGAAAAATCGGATCTTTAAACATGCAATGTTGTGTGTGTCAGCAAAACTCAACAGGACACCCAGTCAGAGGGGATGTCAGAGGAGATGAATCATGCCGATAAGACTTGAGTAAGTGACCTTCTTCTGATGGCAGAGTCCAGGGTCCAGGGGATGTTAGTGGCTCCCAGGACCAGGATCCCTTCATTGTCGTTTCCAACACCTGACGGCAGATTAACCCATGATACGTACAGCCGGCATTCGATATAAGTCACGCACAAACCAAGAACACGTGGTTTTATTCAGGTGGCTGAGCTACTCTAAGCAACACAGAGTGCAACCAGTTAAGTGATGATAGGACACTTCAATTAGAATGATCTGGATCAACTGAAAACAACAGTGGTGAAAGGGCAGAATAGTATTGGATAAACAGGCAGACAGGTAAGCACTACGGTTAGTGAAGGGGTGACACTGCACTGGTACCCCCTTCCCCCACCTTGCATCTGCACCAGGAACTCCGTCTTAATCCGACGGGCCGCTTCACTCTCATTTTCGCTCCGCGAGCCACACAGGGAGTCGATCTCGTCGATGAAGATGATGGAGGGCTTGTGCTCTCGTGCCAGGGTGAAGAGACTTTTCACCAGCCTGTGTGGGTGGGGACAGGAAAGGGCGGGGGGTAATCGGCTCAGAAACGCGTGACTTTCATTCTAGGCGATTATGGTATGACAGATCCATCAATGCAAATAGTCTTTAAAATGAGCCGCACTTTTCGCTCTCCCCGAGCCATTTGGACACCAGATCTGAGGAGGAGATGGAGAAGAAGGTGGAGTTGTTGGCCTCTGTAGCCACGGCTTTGGCGAGGTAGGACTTCCCCGTCCCCGGTGGTCCAAACAGCAGGATACCTCTCCAGGGGGTCCTCTTCCCTGGGCAGGACAGCGACAGTCTCACACACACAAAGCCCACACACCCATTAAAAAAAGAACCAAAAACTGCTTATGGTCTTAAGGCCATCAAGATACTCCCTCATGACACTACCGCGTGAAGGTGGTTTGGGATAAGCAGTCTGGAGGTCACAGAGCCATCTGCAGGCAGAATTTCCTAACGCCCACCCCTAGGTACCTGTGAACAGGTGTGGAAACTTAATGGGCAGGATAACAGCCTCCTTCAGTGCTTCCTTGGCCCCTTCCAGCCCAGCAACATCATTCCATTTGATATTAGGTTTCTCCATGACAATGGCTCCTGCAGTTGACACAAAACGGGAGGAAACACTGCTTCAGACCAAGAGTGTACACCGGTGACCACATCTGCCTAAATGCGTGTGATGCAGACCACAGAGCGTTACGGTGTGTAGGGTGCTGTAATGCCACCAGTATCCAGCCGTGCTACACACCCTGTAGTTGGTTTTGGAATTTCTTCTTCTCAGGATCTTCTCCTTCATCACTCTCATTCCTACAGAAGAGAAATGAGTTTTATGTACTGCATTAAAGGTAACGACACAGAATATGCCGGTATTCAAAGGACAGCAAATGATAAGGCCAATCTGGACACCCAAACTAACCATGCATGATATACCTCCCTCCCATGCATTTACATTTAACATAGCAGAACACTGATTAGCTTGTTGGAAGCAGCTATTCGGAGATTCTCATCTACTCCAGAACAACTACAAAGACAGAAACATGTCCTGATAGCTAATGCTAGCACCAATGCTAATGAAAACCCAGCCAAACAGGTCTTTTATATTGACCACTCAATGACCTTTGACAAAAACAGGCCAGACTGCAATCCCACAATGCCCCAATGAGAGCATTTTATGCTTTAATCATAGTTAATCATAGTATAATCATGTTAAGCCTGGGGCCCTTGAGGCCATTAGACACACATAAACATGTGAAGGGCGAAGCCAGGATCTCCGCACCCTTTGTCATCGGACTGGGACTCCTTCACCGGCTTGGCGGGTGGGGCCTTCTCCTTCTTCTTCAGGTACTCCTTCAGCTTCTCTGCCCGATCCAGGTACTCGGCACACTTCCCCCGGATGCTCTGCTTGCTCTTCTCCCCTTGGGCTTCGTCTGTGGGACGGAGACGGCAAGCATTAGGCAAAGTATAACCAAAAAAAAAACAAAACAAAAAAAAAACCTAATTCAAAACACAGTTAATTCTTGCAGGAAGACATTATAATTACAGCTCTATGAATACATACAGACTGACTGCTTTCCATAAGGATACTAGAAAGGCAATCTAAGGCATCTGCTACGCTATATCTCAGATCAGACAGCAACACAGCCTGGGGAAGACAGGGTGGTGGCCACAGTGCGGACCCGGTCGCTTACACTTCACGACGTGGAGGAAGTACTGCACAGCGTGCTGGTAGAGGCGGAGAGCTTCTTCATAATTCTGGGCTTTGTCTTCCTGGGCAGCCTTACTGGCCAGATCTATAGCTTTCTAAAAATGACACACACACATACATGAGAGAGCGCCAATACGGTGAACCTACTGAGGCCCGGTTTAATTAAACCACTCCCCTGACCGCATTTCCAAGCAGCGTTAACTTGAATTGATATTGACACCCAATCATTTAATTTGTTTATTTCATTTTTATGCATTTATGAAATCACTCTTAATCATTACAGGCCGCTCAGCTCTAACCATTTGCATATCGCATGTTAGTAAATATTAACAGAGATTCATAGATTTCACATCTTCCACTGGGAAATTGAGGTTTAAACTGAAGGCACATGATGGAAATAGATTACATTTAAAATATTACAATACATTTTAAAAATCATCTTTCAAAAGACCTTTCAAAGCTTATGCCATACCCTTCTGACATGAAAACATTTCTTGTTCCTAAAATTAGAGCTTCTAATAAATATGGTAGTTTAAACTTAACTCTGCTCTGGAAAAGAATAATCTCACTTGTACAACTCATTAAGCCATAAAACTTAATCTGAAATAAAGTGTTAAATGGCCATTTTATTTGGATATTTATCGAAGGGGACGCCCTTCATACCATTAACTACCCAGGGCATGTATTGTTAATGCATTAACTAATGCAGTGCTTTAAAAAAAAAAAGTATGAGATACACCTGCCGGGTAAAGTGACTGAACAACATCCACGTTTTGGAGGTGCAGATCACAATACAAATACCAAACATTTATAAAGCGGAAAATCGCGGACAGCTGTCTCTCCAAACTAATATCCCAGCATGTTAACCTGAGAACAGGCCGGGAAACTGATCCCTAAACCCAACCGCCGAGTTCCTGGCTTGGACGGGCGGGCACGGAGACTACTCACCGATTATTTTTAGTGGTCACCAAATTAGGGTTTATTGGCGTTTTTCTTATTTTTGTGACGAGCGGCTCGACAGTCCGGGGCATTGTCACCAGAAGACAATACAGCAATTAAAGGGTTTTAGTAACTTCCCTGACACTTCGTTCATCGACCGACATCTGGCTAGCCCGGTAATACCCCAAAATAAGCGCATCGAGGGACGGCTTCTGACTAATTGCGCCCATCAAGAGCGAAACACGGAGACGCGGTGACAATGAGTTCCTCCTGACGACATTACCGACTCTTACCTGCAGATTATTGCTGGTAGCCATAAGGGCTGGGGAAGAAAAACGATCCAAAAGAAAACAGCTCTCAAGACTACGGAAGTTCAAAAACAGCCCGACAGCTGCTTTATTATTGCACCGCCCGGCATATACAGTCGACCAAATGGTATATTCGATATGGCGGCGTACTTTTGTAATATATCTATATTTTTTTCCAGTTTTCGAGTATCGTTTACCGTCGATATATGTTGGAGAAAAACTTCCGCATCATAACGCTCAACGTCACTTCCGCCTTATCTCACACGTGATCACAAGAATGTCATGACGTTTTTGTCAAACACACCCCGGCGCACCCTTTTCGTTCTTTCACGATCTTAAATATATTTATATGTCCTGCAATTCTCGAGGTTCATGTGGAACTCAAGTATTTTAGTTATTTTTATACTTGCAAGTGTTAATATCACAGCTTTCAGAATCTAAACCGATTTTATTTGTTTATGGGTTATGGTTTGGCGTAATGCTAAGACGTCATTAGTTTCTGCGTAGTTGTCGTGGAAATGTTACCTGAGCGGCCTGTTACATTTCAAAAAAGTGTTGTAAAAGAAATAAATAATCTGCATTTAATACACAGGCGACTTGACTCTGGCAATAAAATGTGAACCATAAAACATTTCGGACAATCATCATACCAGTATTACACCGCAATTAATTTGTTGTTTTATATTATTTCCACATCCAAAACGTTCACCAGCCTGGTCCCAGGGTAAGACGTATATCTACACAAGTCAATAAGAATTTATAAAGACCTCTTTCTTTTCAGAATACTCCTTCAGCTCCTCCACTCTGTCCAGGTATTCCTTGCACTTGTCTCGTATTTTTTGGTTGCCCTCTTTACCTTGTGGTTCCCCTGTATTGAAGGAAACATGATAAGAATACGTTTTTACAGTTTCCTTCAGACCCGTGTCATTATTTAGATACTATACCACACGAACTGTGCTAAAATCAGAGGGGCTTTGTTAGAATGAAAAGAAAATCTGGGCAGTGTTCCTATTCACTTTTTAAAAATGGATCTTATGTTTTAATTTTTTTTGCAGTCATTAATGATAATTTTCAAAAAGTAATTTTTAAAAAAAGAATTATTCATTGGACACTTACGCTTTAATATATGCAGAAAGAAGCGAACAGCTTGCTGATACAAGCGAACGGCTTCCTCATAATTTTCAGCCTGGTCTTCCTCTGAAGCCCTATTTGCTATGGCTATCGCTTTCTGAAAGAGTGACCAAACAGAGAAGTTGACCTGCATGTTGTCAAGCCGCATGTCACCTACAATCAATGGAATCCCAAATCTCCAACGTCGTCAAAAACATCAGAATTGTCAAGTGTCGAATCAAGTGGGCTTTATTGTCATGCCGTCCATATACAGGTATACAGTGACACGAAACAGCATTTCCTGAGACCACAGTGCTATAGCTAATAGACTGGAAAAATATCAAGAATGTTCCAGGCAGTGGTGCAGTGATACCTTGGTAGGTGGGTGCACTGTTACTCCATATAACTGTGTATATATACTTCTTCTCTAACTGATTTGCATTTCTGGCAGTTTTTAGGAGGGTATACAGTAGATCAAGTTTTAGAGGTAGGTTTACATCATACCCACTACTACACCTCTGTTTCAGGGTCGAGTCCCAGAAGGGTCACAAATCGCTACAAAATATGATAATCACACAGGAGAATATTCACCTGCAGAATTCCTTTCCATTTTCCATAACTACTTATGTAGTACAAGGCAATTGTGAGCCTATTCCAGAAGAACAGATTACAGGACAGGGGACACCATGGGTGAGATGCAAGCCCATTACAGGGCACATGCAATTGGCATTTTAGAAACACCAAGTCACCTTGCCTAAGTGCTTGTTTTAGGACTGCAGGAGGAAACCAGCAGGTTTTCTCCGTTAGCTGGGTTAACTTAAGCAAGAAGTCATGATTGTCCAATAAGAGTTTAAGCAAGGAACATTCCTATTGGGCAGTCATGACATCTAGCCTAAAAAACCATGCCTGGTTTATTGTGTTATGTCTCGTGTGATGTCCTATGTCCAAAATGTTATTGTTCTCTGTTCATACTTAAATGTTGTCACTTTAGTGACCTTAAAACAACATTGTAAATGTTTACTTCCAACTGTATTTTATCTGTATTAATTGCACTGGTGATTGCATTTACTGAACCTTCATCTGCTTTATCTGTTTGTGGTGTTTCATGTATGTACATCATGGTGTTATTCTGTCAAGTCCTGTGTCTATAGTTACACCTCAGTTTACATTTTTTGTTACTTGTGTGTGTATGCACCATTTGGGATTGCTGCAAAATTATTGTTGTACTCTGTACAATGACAATATAGAACTGTAATCTAATTAGTTAACCCAGCTACCTGAGAAATCCTGCTTTGTGGAACACCCACAAGAGTGTCCATGTCCAGTTTAGCAAGTCTAAACGCAAAATGCCAAGGCAGAAATCAAATCCTCATCCCTGGAGGCGTGTGCACACGTTAGCGTCCACTGCGCAGACATCTGAATTAGAATCTGCATGAATTAAATACGGTACTAGTGTGGGTTGTGATACTAAGTAGAAGACTGATTATAACTAAGTGATTTTCCTGTCAGAAACATTAAAGGCACACCGCAAGTACGTATTTGAGGCATTATTCCCGACAAACGATGAGAAACGTTGCAAGAAAATCTACAATCAGTATCTATTCTGACTAGATATCTTAATATGGACAATAAAACACATGCAATCAAGCATATTTTAGACTTCATCTCTTAGTCCACTTATATTGACTTTTTTTTCCTCTTAACATCCGTGCAGCAAGGATTAAGGATTATGTGGAAAGTTAAAATTGTGTAAAATTTTAACATATGAATAACTGACTGTAAATCATACTTCAAGCGCGTTGTACAGTTTGCAAATGAATTCATACTACAATGAAGTGCACTATAAATGGTGTATAATCGCAGTTCTTTCACATAGGCCTATATATGCTTGAGTTATACATGTTACGGCCAAATAAAAAAAAAAACGTTATTGTTCTCTATTCGTCAGTGCGGTGATCACACTCAACTGAGCACAGCCAACCAAAACACGAGTTGGCAGTATCAACTTGAGTAAGTCCCACAGACGTGTTTCGGTTTAACCATGTATGAAACACAAATAAAAACACAATTTGTGTCTGTGACAATATATATAGGCTACGTGATTTGTTCTCCAGTTTCGGTTTTTATACTGTTCCCAAAATGTTTTCCAGAACCAGTTTTTAGTAGCGATTTCAGTGTGGCGCTTGGACAGCTACCTGGGAATGAACTGAAATCTTATGTCGATGGGACATAAGGACAACACTTCTTGTACATATAATCAGTTTACACTCGCGAAATCAATGTAAGAAATCAACAAAAACAGATGACTAGACGTCTATCGAGATTTCGACGCCGCTTTATTAATCACGGTTTTACCTGCAGGTTGGTAGGCTCCATTTTGAGGAGATCTGGCGAACTGGGCCGTCTCGTACTCAGTTTCGTTTATGTTTCTCGGTTAGTACTTCACTGTGTATCGTATTCACTTGACGTCTAAACCCGATCCCATGTGATGTAAAAAAATGACAGCAATTTGTCGGGAACACGCCTTGTTTGTCATACTGACCCACTTGTAGCGAACTCATGAAAAAGCGAGGACAGAATGCAATTCAGCTGTAGTTTTATAGTCATTGGAAATTCTATATTATTTTTATTATTTTTTTTATTATTATTATATTATTATTAGCAATAATGATAGAAGTAATAAGAAGGACAAGAAGCGATTTTCTTGCTACATTACAATTTATAACCGTGTACATATTCATTATTATTATTATGTCCTTTATTGTGTTATTTTATGCTGTACGCTTTAAATATTCTTTAGCTACACGGTATCACTCGTTTCGAATTATTTTCACTGAACAGCTGACGTATTCTCATAATACGTATAAAGACGTAGTTTGTGTTTCATGTTCCGGTGGCAGTCCCACATTCTGACCTCTAGGGGTCACACTCGCTTGCAATTCTTTACGAAAGTACTAATGTTAATGCTACGGTATAACGTATATCTTACCATCTGTAATTTACCAAGCGTTTTTATTTCGACGTTATGAATGACTTCAATGAATTAAAATAAGGTGCACTATTCCATTAACTTAGGGTAAATGTTTGTGGTTTCTTTAACATCTATGGTTTTGTTATGGACAAATGTATGACATTAGACTGACTTATTCTTACAAAAATCAACAATAGCTATCTTACAGAGGCATTTCTTAAGGGGTGTGTATCTCCTATGACTATGAAACATACCAAAAGATGATCAAGTTGCCTTCAAGCATTAATCTTCATCTGAACCGATGCATCATTTGTAATTCAAAAACCAGCATAAATCTACAGCAAATACTGACAAAAATATGGTTGTCAAACGACACTTGCAGATACTTTTTGTATAATGGTACTCACTGGCAGCTCTGACATACTTGGTGCCTTAGGCGAAATCTGAGCCAGCTGCTCAGATGTGCAGACGCCCCTTGGCACCCCGGGAACGATGCAACCCTGAGCAATTGCCCCTCTTGCATCTGCCAGGATCCACCTTGTGATGGCAGTTCTGTTGGAAACATTTCCCACGCAATTTCACGAAACCTCAACTGGGAGTCCATTTTCATAAAAATGCTAGCGACATTAATAACTGCAGCTCAAAGATAAATGTGCATAATTTGAGACACAGAAATTTCCAATTTCCCACCCATATCAATGATATATAGTTAGAATCCAAGGAAGCCAGTTTAAATCCCAAGAGGGACCTTGGTATAATACAGTCAGTGAAGGTATTGCATCTGAATTGCTGTAGTAAAATATCTAGTTGTAAAATAGGTTTAACTCTTATAATGTGCGTGATTACATTTTCCCAATAAATCTGTATGCTGACTTTTTCAATATTGCCAAAAATGTTATTGAAAACTGGGGGTGAATTCTGGTACAGTGGGACAGGGTTTGAAAGCACGATTGTGCTTCTGCCTTGGTAAAGTGTCAGTCAATGCAATTGGTGCTTAAACCTTGCTGTAGAAACGCATGACTAAAACATTAAATAATTCCTGTGTTTCAGGGAAATTACAACAATGTTAAAAGTCTATTTTAGATTAAATGTATCACTCCTTCATGTATATAACCTGATAAAGCCAGGGACCTCACCTTTATGTCAGCACTGAACCACAGAGATGTAGCCTATAGCCAACTTGTAAACAGACAGAGTAAGACTTTTCAATAATTGTCAATTATTATTATTATTATTATTATTATTATTGTGTCAACTACCATAAAATGGTCAACCATACTTTGTAAAAATATCATGCACTTAATATTTTCATAAAAATAAAGTAGACACTTTGAGGAATTCAGAAAGTGGGTTATTGTTTTAATATTGATGACAAGAACGTGACCACAAGATAGAATTACAAAAATAGTTCCAATATAGCTGAATTCACGCCTATTATCATGAAGCAGAGTGCGATAAAATTGTTCAAAATAATAAATCAATTAATAAAAATCTCTTTGCATTCTGTCCTCTTGACTGGTCTAATGGGCATCAGAGCTGGCTCACAATACATTGAACAACCAGCAAATCTTAAATATATTAAATAAGCAATCCCACTTTTAATTGCTTTTAAGTTCCTATTCCGTTGTCTTCAGGTGATTTACGTTTGGGCCCACTAGCGTCATCCCACAGTGCAGAGACCTGCAGTTTAGGTGGACTGCTGTTAGCTTTTGAGTACGTGAGGTGTGTGCTCTGTGATAAAGTAATCTTTCTGGGGTGTCTGCCTTTTACCCTGCTCCTCGTAAAACGTCTTTGACTGTGAGAAACGTGCTATATAAATAAAACTTATTTCCATCCATCCAATTTCCATAACCGCTTATCCACTTCAGGGTCGCGGGGGATCTGAAACGTGCGCACCAGTAGCAATAATTTTGAACAAAGTGAAAGTGTTTTATTTTCTGAAGCTCTTGGTTGGTCCAGGATCTGTTACCTGCTGGAGGGCGCGATCATGCAGCTGAAGTCAGGGTGTGGCGACGCTCGCAGTGTGTCTAAGGCGAGTCCGCCTTTGAAGCTCTGACGGTCATATTCCGTTCCAGAGTGGATCGCAGTTATGGGCGTTTATGTGTATTTGCGCAAGTAATTCGAGTCCTAAGTCAACTAACAAGGCGAACTAACAAATATGTTATGACAACATATCTTGCCACAATAATAACTGCTATTCAAGTATGCAGTTAACACTTCCTACGGTTTTCCCTGCACCACAAGGCCTACTTGCCAGCTACAATTACCAGAATTTTTACACTCCAGAAGTATTCAATTACAGAAGGTATCCAGTGCACTTTTGGAAATAGAAGAGTGGGAGAAAACAATTACAGAAGTAATTAAACTTAGCTCCCATAACCATATATTTTCGTACAGTTTATCCTAATAAAGAAATTTACTGTACGTGACATACCGTAGACAGTACTTTGCATTATGCCCTATAATGTCTGGATAGACAGATGGAAGATGGATGAAAATATACAGTTTAAATAGCCCACTGTTACCGTTTAAATAGTCTTCCAATTATTTAATAGAGTGGCCGGAAGGCTACTGTGTAACTTGGTATGGCACAGATTTGGAACAAATGCACATCATAATGTAAATGCACAATTAATTACTCCACATTGATAAACAAACTTCTGTTGGGTTCTTACGGAAGTTGTTGCAGCCTCCCTGTACTCCCTTATAAGAAACTTAATACGAGCGTAAACCCTCGGGAAAGGTGTGCCTTAAAGTTTTGATCCAATTTAAGGAAAAGAATACGTTCGTCAAGTAGGCAGCTGTCCGTCGCTTTCTGCACTTGTGCAGCGCCAGCTCTCTTCAGTGGACTTTCGCTGATACTTGATACCCGGGAGGTAACACCGGTTAAGGGGTGGAATAACCGCATGAGCGGCGCTTCTCGCAGCAGACCATGGTATCCCAGCGGGACTGGGTGACCACACGGGGGAACACTCAGACGTCCAGAACCGCGATTTATTATGCCCGGACTGCGAAGAGCGAGGGAGGCGCTCCGCAGATGTATGGGGATCTAATATGAATGTACGTGGCTTCGGTGCTGATAAGGATCTCTGGTGTGGAACATGGCGCGGCGGACCAGCAGCGCTCCGGTCCGGTCCCTGTCCTTGGCGGTGATTCTCACGCTGCGCTCCTTCGGGGCAGTGCACTCGCAGGTCTCCGTTAACGAGGTTTCGAGCTTTAGTCTCAGCCCTCCGTACTTCAACCTGGCTGAGGGGGCTGCGATCTCCGCCACGGCGACGTGCGGCGAGGACGAGAACGGGAATCCCAGGAAGGACCTGTACTGCAAACTCGTCGGAGGACCGACCACGGGACCCCCGAGTCAGACTATACAGGTAATAATGCTCGCGTCTTTTTGTTTTGCACTTCATCTCCGAATACAGTTTAAATAAGCAGCGCCGTATTTCCCGATTTAGACTGTTCGTCACAGTATTATAATACTGTTTTTGTGAGCCAGCTCACCGATATTCCATCTTTGGCCATTGATTAAAGAAATCAAAGGAGTAAGTAGCCAATTTAAAAAGGGAAAACGTAGAGCTGATGCACTTGAGTAACATTTAAATTTGAATTATCAGTGGATGGATGGAAGGAATTTATTACCTGCTCCGAAGGTGTTTGGTACAACTTTAAGTTGTAGAGTACTTGGTTTTTATGAAAAATA
This sequence comes from Stomatorhinus walkeri, assembly GCA_026784285.1. Lineage (NCBI taxonomy): Eukaryota > Metazoa > Chordata > Actinopteri > Osteoglossiformes > Mormyridae > Stomatorhinus > Stomatorhinus walkeri. Next base: position 5,161,838 of record JAODUD010000082.1, on the reverse strand, counting down.
CTCAGTGCTTTGTGTTTATTTATTTATTAAAAAAAAGATTTTTGTGTTTAATTTTACTTTTTTTACTACTAAGTTTAAGTTATAAAACATCTCAATTTTGGAGTGCTTTTCAGGAACAGAGGGTTAATGTCGTAGTGAAAGCAAGCCAATTCCACATGTTTGCCCGGTATTTAATGAATATCACACCGTGCTCCAAAAACAATGCACAATTAAGGCTGGCTGCTTCTGTTTCCTGCTTTGAGTCCAAGAAGTGATTCACTCACTGCCTCTATCGGAAAATGCAGACACATATCGGTCCCACAACCGACCTGATGGTCTGCCAAAATTTTCAGCTTTAAATAGTGGGGGGAGAGTGTTTTTGCTTTTATGACCGTACGCCAGCGTGTAAATTCACAGATACTGACATTTTTCGTCACATGGTGAATATTTCTGTCAATTTAAAACACCTGTTTCTCTATTTCTCCGATTTGAACATGATTCATTAACTTGTATTGCTCCAGTGCTCCGTTTTAGATCATTGAATGTCCACATCAAACGAAGTTTTTCACTGTTAATTGTAACACGTTTGATGCACGCGACCTCGTGATGGGTACGTTTATGGTCCTCCGAAGTAAAATAAAACACCAATGAAATGTCAGGTTAGCATTTCAGAGGAGTGAGCTGTGAGCTGTCTGTTTGTGGCTCCCTAACCTGCTGTTCAGCCTTCGACTGTGTTTGCAGCCAATCTGACTTGAGTCTGCATGCTTACTTCCCTCCAGGGTCAGTTTTGTGACTACTGCAACTCCAATGAGCCCAATAGGGCGCATGGGGTGAGCAACGCTATCGATGGGACGGAGCATTGGTGGCAGAGTCCACCTCTCTCTAGGGGGTCGAGGTACAACGAGGTGAACGTCACGCTGGACCTCGGACAGGTGAGTCCCCCCTCAGCGCCAGTGGTCCAAACCGAACACGACTCAGACGTAACGCATCACTGATGCTTGGCCGGCTGCTCCTGTGAAGAGCTTATGAAATCTAGCACGGTGATGTTGGCTGCCCAAAACTGGAAAGTGTTATGCGCACAACTGTTCCTGTTTGGTACTGTTAGCCTGGTAGCCACCAATCTTACGGGCTGCTGCTAGATTTTTTTGAGCAGGACAGAAACCTTTGCTCAGAATAGTAGGTACTGTTCCGCCTACAAGTAAGCCGGTGACAGTTTTAGTGTCACAAACAGGCCAGAGGGGCAGAGCATGGGGCAGGCACGTCTCAGTCTGGATCATGTGACCTCCTATGTCCAGTCATGTGACTTTGGGTATCGCAATTGGCTGCGACTGACTGGTTGTTCGGAGAACAAGAGACAGAGAATTGGATGATTGGGTCTTCATGCTGAAGAGTCAAACCTCTAAATCAAACATATGGGGTCGTTAGAGAAAATGATCTCTCGGTTTGTTAGGGACATGAAGGATTGCTGGAGTGGTGTCTGATTCTGGGGGTTCAGTACTCCATAGCCCTCCCTCCAACCCCCTTTCAGCAAAATCTACCTAATGTGACAGAATTTCTAGCTACACCCCTGGAGACATAAGTGGTAGAATGAACATTACATGTACAGTGCCAGTCAAAAGTTTGGATACACCCACCCATGTAGAGGTTTATTTTTACTGTTCTCTACATTTTAGAATAAAGACATCAGAACTGTAAGATAACATATGTCCTCCTGAGACCCCACCCATTCATTTATGTCCATTGTAGAGGACATTTTATTTATGCATCTATCTTTTCACTGACGTAAGGAAACATATTTATTCCTGTTGTACACTAAAGAGGACATGCTGTGAAATTAAAGATAAATTTGAAAAAGTCTAAATTGTAAGATGTTAGATTTCCTCCAAAGACAAATAACCTAAATTGAAGGACACTTTTTCCCTCGGGTCTCAGGAGGATATGGAATTATGCACTGACCAATAAAGCAGTCAACAAAAAAAATCTGTTGGGGGGGGGGCAGCTCTGTGGATTGGGACATTTACTGAAGGGTGTTAGTTCAAATCCCTGGGTCTGCAGAGTGATGGCACCATTTAGCCCTTAAGCGAGACCCTCAACCCCAACTGCCCCACGGAATGGCTGGCCTTACACTCTCCTCAGTGCCAGTTTCATGAAGCGGCCTCCTGGGATGCTTTCCCCACTGTCCTGAAGGAGGTCCCACACATTCTGCGCACTCATTGGCCGCTTTTCCTTCACCCTCTGGTGACCTGCCACTAGAAGCATTTCTGCTGGGTTTCGGTCAGGTGGTCTGGTCATGTGATGCAGCACTATCACTCTCCTTTGCAGGGAGCGTGGTGTGTCTAAACTTTTGACGGGCACTGTAGGTCAGGAGAGTGACTTATGGAAGACCATTATCCCATTCCGGAGTCTCAATCCAGTAACTGTAAGGGAAATGAGCTTGGATCCCTGCTATAGGATGTGAAAGCACATGTGGGCTATTGAGACACATA
>JAODUD010000082.1:5126491-5138238 GCA_026784285.1 Stomatorhinus walkeri | reverse complement strand
TCTACCAACCAGCTGAGTATGAAGAGCCACAGTCACAGAGTACTCAGCTGGTTGGGAGAAACAAAACTATGGTCTGGATTTGTAGCTTCTTGGACCTGAAATGCCCAACACTGCCGACCTCGTGCCTTTCCTTGGTGGCTTGCGTCTGACTGGATGGAGGGGGAGGGGGATTTCACAGCAAACTCTTCCCGGCTATCCTAGGAATTGGCACAGAACCCCCCCCCCCCCTCAGAAACTGAATGTTAGATGCTTCATAACAGGATATAAAACTTTGCCCTGAAGCCATCAAACCGCAGATGTTTATTTTCATTGTTGGTCCCGGAATGCAGACGAACAATCCGGCATATTCTTCCAGTGGAGATGCAACTTGACCGAAAAAGAATTTCATTTATAACCGTTGCAGTTTTTTTGCCAGTTTGGAGTTAGGGGCAGACCAGACAAAGCGGGCAGTTAGGAGGGCCAGTCCAGTGAGAATGAGCACTCTGTTTCCGAGCTGACATGATTCCAGTGGAGTGTGGCGTGTCGTCCACACTGCCTCCAAATGGGCAGGGGATGTGTCACCCCGCTCTGCACCTTTCTGCTATCAGCAGATTTTGCTGTCTTGTGCTGCAATACCCCTAACTGTCTCAAGGGGGTGCTGTAATCGGCCCATATGCTGCTTGAGTGGCTCACAGATGCAGGGTCGCGGGATTGAGCTTTTCGTTCCGGTCGCCGTTAACGTGACGGCGTCTGCATTATCAGTACAAATGATAACTAGTCCTCACCTGGCTTTACCAGGTTATTTAAAAGTTATAAAGAGGCTGCAGGCTGGTTCAGACCCCCAAAGCAGTCCTGCTGTTGTACCTTTGAATCCGCTGCCTGTATTTTCCCCATTCGAACATTCAGCTGGGCTGTTGTGCAAAATAAAAATGTCATTTTGATGAATGCACAAATATGCGTATAATGACCAGGCTCTCCATCTGTCTGTGGGGTCAGGCTGTCTGTGTGAGCGCAGCGGGACCCTCGGGGGGGTGTGTGACTCGTCCGGCCGGTGCCTGTGCCGTCCTGAGACGGAGGGACCCCAGTGCCAGCGCTGCCGCCCCGGTTATCATTCCTTCCCACGCTGTGCAGGTCAGTCGACATACCCCCTTGGGTGCCACATTGGTTTCGACTCGCCCTAACGGCACATTTCAAGAATGTGGAGATCATGTTAAGGAGCCTCTGGTTAAACAACAGCTGTGTCTTCTGGAGCCTCCTGGAATGAGGCCTGCATCCAGGGTTGCAGTGCCGGAGGAAATAGTCAGAGTCGAGGCAGTGCTAGCGTGGGACTCTCTCCTGTCGAGGCAGTGCTAGCGTGGGACTCTCTCCTGTCGAGGCAGTGCTAGCATGGGACTCTCTCCTGGCGCTCAAGGCGAACCGAGGCACCCTCAGATCATACACCGAAATGACTGATCTGTCTCTTAAGTGCCAGCTGGTCAGAGAGGGATATAGACGGAGACGCTTTAAACTTCCGGCTGGAGAATCAGCGGTAGGGAAATATCATGGGGCTTTCTGCACAAGGAAACACGTCGTAAAAATTCCTTAGAGAAGATTTGCCGCAGGTAGATAGTTAGTGACAGGTGTTATGAAAGCGAGGGATGACAGGTGGGCCAATCACCTGTCAATCTGCATAATTAATCTGTGCCAACTTTACTTCACAAGGAAACCACTGAGGAAACTGTACTTTTCAAATATTTCATTCAAATATTCAACTCAGATGTTATGTTTCTTTAAAACATACCAAAATTTGAATTTCCGTTCGATTATTAAATTGTATGACAATAGGACGACTAAGCATGGCAGCGTTAGGACCCCCTCTGACATTCCCAGCATGAAGCTGTGAGGGCTTGGCGGCCAACTGCGGCCAGTTTCACTATAACAGAACGTTCAGTGAGACGCTCATTTTTCAGTGATGATGTCACAGAGTTTGGTCACATGATCTGCGCACCCATCGTACTCCTGCTCTCTCTGCCCCCCGCCCTCCCCCAGCTTGCCAGTGTTCCCACTATGGTGCTTATGAATCGTCATGTGACCAGGACACCGGGCAGTGTGCCTGTCGCCCCGGCATTTCGGGGCGCCATTGTGACCGCTGTACGGCGCCAGAGCTCACGTTCCCCCACTGTGGAGGTACGCCACCCCCCGCCCCCACCCACCTAATACCCCCTGCAATGGGGTATGGGATTCTCTGGAACGAGTCAGGGGTGTCTTTATGTGAGGATCACCAGGCCTGGTGTTAGTCAGGGTTTGTTATTACCCAGAATTCCATTCATCAATAATGGCATCCATCATTTACACAGGAAATTATACTGCCTGACTTTCTTCACTTTAATGAGGCTGGCTGCCATTCTGCAGCCTTTTATCTGTAGACAGCATTTTCTGGCCCTTTAACACACGTACATTACAAACCATCTGTGGGCCATTTTCATTACGTGCTTTTATAAACTGCTCTTTGAAAGGCATTTCCAGAGACACAAGCCATTTCATATTGAACACACCGTAAGTCCTCCAAGTGTGACCACTTTTATTCTACTTTTATGCTCAGACTATTCATTCATTCATTTATTCATTTATTCATTCATTCATGCTTTACTCCATGTTATGCAGCTTCTGACTAGGTAGGCAGTCTATTGTTGAAAGTATGTGTGAAAATCTGTTGTCTTGAATTGGCTGGCATGTTGTTTGTTATACTGACAAATTCCTTGTACATTTAACATACCTGGCCAATATCTTTCTCATTCTGATTCTGGCTGTAGGTCCAGTCAGCCCATGCAACCCGCTGGGGTCTGACAGCAGCGCCATGGACCCATTCATGGTATGAAGGTCACAGTGTAACCGTGGAGATAATACGTTAGTTGTGTGTGTGCAGTTCACCACATTTTCATTCACGTTTATGAGGAAGCAGGATTGTTGTTCACGGGCACAGGATCTGGCACATTCCAAGAACTGGATAAGAGACTCCCTTCCTGGAATGAAAATCCGGTCAGAACTATAATGGTTGTAGCTGTTTTGACGTGTCTGCTGTGATGAAAAGCTTCTAGGGGACATTCTCTTAGCCGAATCCGCCCCATTGCATCAGAGCTGCCTGTCATTACCGGCTCACATTTTCACACAGGGCACCTGCCAATGTCTGCCTGCGGTAGAGGGACGCCTCTGTGACAGATGCAAACCACTGTACTGGAACCTGGCTGCAGAGAACCGCCATGGCTGCATTGGTGAGTCCATCAGCAGCCATCGCCATAGAAACCAGTCTTCTTAGAACCTATGGTGAGAACACAAGCTTTGCAGACACACGTTGACCCCAACTGCTGAACTGTGCAAGGATAAATGCAAGGATCGCAAAGACTAGGTTTAGTCTACAGTTTAAAAAAACGTTAAACATGAAAAAGTAGACTTGAGTATATAAAAGCATCCATGCAGCCTCAGTGTCATACACAAAGCTATTCTATACAATCCTGAGAACTATTTAAGACTTAAGAATTGGGTACAAAAACCCAAGCAACTATTATTATTTGCTTTTCATTGGTCTTCAAAGCAATGATCTTTTGAACTGCCATTCCCTGTTCAGAGAGCCTTTCTAAACTGGGCCAGATTAGTGGCAAACAAGGTTGAAGTGGAACCAGAATTCCCCAGTTAGCTTTCTTGGCCGCTTGCACCTCGGGTCGCTGCGGCTCTGTGTTTAATCCGTCCAACCTCAGCAGATGAATCAAACGTGCGGTGTAAACACGAAATCTGCTAAGAGTAGAAGGCGGGCCGCATGTTTTCAGATGGAGCGCATGGTAGGACAGAAAGTTTGGCTTCAGCACAACTTACACCTGACGAAAACTTTGGCTCATTCAGATAGTATCGATGATGTGCTTTTACGGAAGCTGCCAGCTCACCCTGGACAAGCCTGACTTCATTCCAAATCCATCTGATGTTTTTCGGTGTTTTAGCAAGAATGTTATCACAGCAGAGCAATCGGTGGAATTAGGTGTGGGGAGGAGGGGGGGCTGCTAATATTTCAAGAATGCATGTATTTTCTGGTGGCTGGAAACTGACTGAGCATTTTGGAGATTTTGCGTTAGATCTCCAGGCCTGTCAGTGGTATTTGATATGTGATGTTTCTCTCCCATGAATAGAGTGCCGCTCCTGTAATCAGTGCCTATTCATAGCTGTCTCGCTCTTCCCCTACTCCACCCTCATCCCTCTTTCTTGTTTCCATGCCTGCCTCCCAACCCCTCTTGGGCATGTCTCTCCAGAGTGCCAGTGTGAGGTAAAGGGCACTCTAAGTGGAGTGGGTGAATGCAATCAGGTGGGTGTTTCCCTGCTGACACAGTAAAATCAACACCAACAGAGTGTTAAATTTCACACTGCCGGTGTTGACTCATCTCTCGGATTTTATCTTTAAGACTGTTTAGGATTTTATTTTCCTACTGAAATGCCCCTTGTGAAATTTAAACATTTTGCATGTAATTAACCATAAATCTTGGTAACATGTTTAATAATTTCCACAGCAATGAGGGCAGTATTTGTCTTTCCAGCAAACTGGTGAATGTCACTGCAAGCCCAATACCTGCAGCCACACCTGTGGCACCTGCACAGACGGCCACTACCTGCTGCAGTGGAGGAACTACTTTGGCTGTCGAGGTGGGATTTGTCTAGCTGTTAGCGACACAGTGGTGTGTAGCACCCTACCAGGTCACTGCTCTGAGACCTTATTGAGTAAAATCAAACACACTCCCTTCCTCTACAGGCTGCCAGTGCGATGTGGGTGGAGCACAAGGGAGCGGCTGCGATGAGCAGTCCGGTCAGTGTCGGTGCAGGAAATACGTGGAGGGTCTTGCCTGCACTCAGTAAGAGCCTATCAGTGGACTCTTGTCCCCCTCTCACCCCCCTTTCCCTGTGTTCCCATGGTTTTCTGTTTCACTTGTTAGTTCTCCCAGATTTTATGTGTTAAAGGTCTGGCCAAGTAGCTGGCCTCAACACAGCTGTACATAAACAGGGACAGTTGGAGAGTCTTGAATCTGTTGTGGTGGTTTTAGGGTTTTCTAATGCAGTCCATTTTACAGTCTAACTGTGAGTCTACTTGGATCTTCTTAAGGACGTTTACCAGATATGAGAGTAACCGGACCACCTGCACTTCCCTATGAGATATCAGCCACCTTCAGGGCTGTTAAGTATCCCTCTTCTACTTATGTTTGATAAAGGCCCAAGACCAACTTTTACATCCCAGACCTGCACCACCTGAGGTACGAGCTGGAGGATGGCAGCACTCCTCATGGCAGACCTGTGCGTTTTGGCTATGATGCCAGCCAGTTCCCAGGATTCAGTTGGAGGGGGTATGCCACAATGTCTGCCGCTCAGGTAGGACAGGAATACTCCAAAATTTAGACCCCCCCCCCCCATTTCCATTTAGAGAAAATACTGTTTAGGGGTCAGTTATTTGGTTCTGGGGACCATCTCAAGCAAACCCCATAGCGGTTAAGTCATGTAATAAAGTAATTGTCTGGTGTTGTGTTGAGCATTTGCCTGCCCTACACCTCTGTCCTATCCCCATCTTGGACTGTACCCTTTGTTCAGTCAGATGTTATTTACTCCCCCTTTTCTAGATGGATGTCCGAGTGACCGTGCACGTGGCCGAAACTGGGCCCCTGCTGTTCCGAGTCGTTCTGCGCTTCGTTAATCCAGGAGCCTCTAATGTGGTTGGACATGTTCTGGCTCATCATGTGAGGGCTGGGGAAGGTGAGGCCCTTGCTTTGGCAGTGGATAAGCCAGACTTAACTATCCATGATCTAAAAACTCATAGTCTCTTCATGTTGAAGTTCCTCTTCCATACCCTTAGACCCTCATGGCCAGTGAACGACTGACAGTTCTCTAGCTGAATCAAGATTCTCCTTGGAAACTTAATTTTTAACTAATGTTAATCAATGATGACTAACAAATGATCTTTTTTTGTTTGGTCATTGGTTTATATGTGACTATGTGCTTAATGGATGACATTTTAGTTTTTTATATTTATATCTTTAAAGGACACAAAATGCAGCATATGTAGTTAGGGGTACATGAAGGCCCCATTCTAGGACCTATTCCCAGACACTTTCAGTTCTTTGTCTTGCTTTACATCACCTGCTGGCTAATGCTCACCAAGGACTATAAATCACATTTTGCTGTTTTGTTTGGGATCCTCCAATACAGGGCAAGGACAGAGTAAGGAGGTGACGTTCCCCCCAAGCTCTCACCCTGCTTTCCTTACCGTTCCGGGCGGCAGCTACCCGGAGCCATTCCCTTTAACCCCTGGGAAGTGGATCATTCGCATTCGTGCCCAGGGTGTCCTCCTGGTGAGTGATTGGTTGAGATGGAGAGGAGAAGGGGTGGGGAGCTTATATAGTCATATATTCCTTTTGTCAAAACTGGATTGAGATGTTAAGAGGCTGAAAAAAGGGCTAAAAATATGAAGCTGGAAGCTAAGTACACAAAATATGAAGTGCAGAAGAATTAATTTAAGCCACTGATGTATAACTGAAGCAGGATGTGATGTGACATGCCTTTCCCGTGTTTTTCTTCTGTCCTTTGTCTTATAGGACTACCTGGTGCTGCTGCCCAGCAGTTACTATGAGGCCCCCATCTTGCAGGAGAGGGTCACTGAGCCATGCACCTATTTGACCACTGCAGACAACACAGATAGGAAGTGAGTCCCGCTTCCCTGTCTATCGCTCTCATACCCATAAGTCCGGAGGATTAGCGATTTGTGTTATTCCCAACCATGCTATTCCTGTCCCCCCCCCCCTGTAGTTGCCTGCTGTACAAGCACATACCCATGGACGGCTTCCCCATGGCATTAGCCACTGTGGGGGTGCTCTACTCCAATGATCAGAGGGCCAAGCAGGGCCGTGTTTGGCGGCCAACTGCCCAGCACCCAGAGATGGCTTCTTTCAGCGGGCAACAGGTCGGCACATGCACTGACACGCAGTGTCTGTCAGTATTTAGTATAACACCTGGACACCACTCAAAGGTTATGACCCTTTGTGGTGTTGACTGAATGAAAAGGAATTTTTCTGCACTGTGGATTGCCTTGGAGTTCTCCGCATGATCTGATCTCATGAGCTGATGACGGAATGCGGTCATGTGACTGCATGCACTTCCAGACACAGCTGCGGCTGACGCTCCGTGTGTCCAACCCGGGGCAGTATGCACTGGTCCTGGAGTATGCCAACGAGGCGGAGGAGATGCAGAATGTGAACCTCTTTATCGGCGGGCAGACGCAGGCCCCAGCCCAGGCTAGGGTCAACATCTACAGCTGCACGTACAGGTCCGTGTCTGCTGGTGCATGCTGTCTAAATTCACGATCGTGCTTGTATCTCAGTATCTGTCTATATTTGTACGTCCTGTGTTTCCAACATCGGTGCAAGCCTTCCCAAGGGTCTCCGTATCCTTGCTGACACATCTGATGACTGGCTATCTGTCCAATGACCGGTTCTTCCCCCTCAGCTTTCTCTGCCGAAGTGTGGCTTTGGACCAGAGCAACCGTGTGGCCCTTCTCCAGCTGGTCCACAGGACAGAGATCATCTTGGAGACTCATGCGAACTCTGTGCTCCTGGTGAGTGGAACCCTAACTGGACCGTGCGAGACTAGGTCTGGATGGTGCACGTTCAGCCTGTTGGAATCTCAAATGCGTGTGTCTGTGTCCCAGCACAAGGTGTACGCCATCCCCAAGGAGAATTTCTCCATGGAGTACGTGGACCCGAAGGAGCTCTGTGTGTCCGTCCATGGCCACTTCACACAGGACAGGTACTCTACCGCGTGATAATAATGTACTTTTTAGAAATATCTCCCCACACTTAGCATCATGCAAATACTTATTGATGTATGAATTCCAAGCTGGTAAAGTATCCCATGCACCCTCCATCACGGCCTCAGCTTTTCTCTATGATCTGCTATGAAGGCTGACTGAGAGCTGAGTATGTGAGGCCATGAAAGGGGGAAGGGGCACGTCTGACGCAAAGGTGAAAGGAGACATTCCGTCTCCACGGAGCCCCTGCTTATGTGCAGTATGGCCGTTATTTAAAGATGATTGTGTAATGTTGGAACATGCCTCTTGGGCTCGATTATCATTAATGTCAACAAAAAAGAAACAATGGGCATTAGCTCATGCAGACAGCCTCAGCCTGGGTGGATCCATGATTCCGTGATCCAAGAATACCTCTATTACCCAGAATTCCTCTTCATGTTCCCTGAATGATTGTTGCATTTTCTCCAGATTTGAATAGCTGTCTTATTAGGTTCTCGCTTTGTTGGAAGATGTTCTGTAGCTTCTGCTCCAATCCTGCTTACACATGTACCTGGGCGTTCACTGGGAGCTCAGCCTAGCCGCACTTATACCTCGTCGACTCCTTGACAGCACATACGTTTGTAATGTGCTATTTGCTTCATTTGTATGTCATTTTGGATAAAAGTGTCTGCTAAACGAAATAAATGTAAATGTAACGCCCTGCTATGGTAATGCTGTAAACGTCTTTGCAAACAAAAGGTTTTATCTGCCAAAAGTCCGCCCTCCACACACAAATAGAAGGTGTTATACAATATCAGAGCTGAGTTATTGTTCTCAAAAAAGGGCTTCCTGTTCTGAAGTCCTGCTTCGAACTCTTGCGCTCGTCGCAGATAGCACCTCAAGCTGCCGTGTTGTGTACATGCAGAGCGTGCCAAGCTCAACCTGGTGCTGAATGGTGTTTTCTGGGTGATTGGGCAAAATCGGAGGTGATGGTGCAAGCAGGGAGGTTTGTAAACAGGAATCGGGCGTAGTTAGTATTCGGGGGCCAAATCCAAACACACAGACCAGTCGGATACAAAGCAGGAAGGTTAACTAGCGACACGCTCGATAGAGAGCCTCTGTTTGTAGCTTGCTTATAACGTCCATGGTTCAGTTAGCCTTCAGGGAATGATGGCGATGTGAGCCAGATATGCAAAGAGAAGCTAAACGCTAACATTCCTGACAGGAATGTCGATAAACTCTTCAAAGCGGGATTTAGTTAAACGAAATCAGCGTAAAATACAGCATGACAACTTCTCCACGTGTATTAAGCCACTCCTGAGAGATCTGAAGGAGAGGATGGTCTGTAGAGATCCACATATGCACACTCAGTTTTCCATACAAGGAGTGGTCGTGTCAGGGCACAGTGCTTTCCTGGTTGATCAGAGTGTCGGACAAGTAGCTATAGCAAGGTGGGAGCGTAGATGCTGCTTTGAGCTTTACAGGTTTGGACCACTGGCCCGTTTTAGCCTCCAACCCCTAATGAGTCACGTTATATAGCACAAGAGGATTGGGGGGGGGTGGGGGGCGCATGGTGCTAATATGCTTATTTTCTCTCCTCGACCTGTGCAGCCGGTTATGTGTCCCGTCCCAGTTTGACATCCCGTCCTCAGCCCTGGTCCTGGATGCGCTCCGCGAGGGCCAGCTGTCCATCCCGCCTGGGTCATCCCCACCTATCGCGGGGAGGCCCATCCCGCATCTTGGGGGCCGTCGGGAGGGGGTGCTGCTGAAGTCCCCCCAGGTATGCTGGCACACTGTCTTGTTAAATGCATGATTCCTGGATTCTGGACCCCTTTTGTCATCGATCATGACAGGAGCAGCAGCAGTGGTGACCGCTACTCAAATCATGCATTTGCATGGGGCGCCTGACAAAAAGTCACTGACACTATTTTTTTGAAACATGTTCCTTACTTAGGACATGTTGAAGAAGCATGTTCTGCTAACCAGCTAGATCTTCTCAGTCTACTCGCTGGCTATTTATTTATTTATGATTTTAAACATCATTGTTCCTTCTGCACCTTCTGCTTGCAGATGGAGATCAGCTTCCACTCCAGACTTATAGCTCCTGGCCGCTACGCATTCGTGGTCCATTACCTGCAGCCGGAGCATCCCTCCTTCCCTGTCGCCGTTCTGGTGGACGGAGGGAGGCCCTGGACTGGTGAGCTCATACCGCTGGGGGCGGGATGGTATTGGAAGAGGTCAACGTTCGACGGCTGAGGTGCTCCTCCAACCTGAGGGAAAATGAAGCAGGAAGGGACAGTGGATATTATCTGTTTTAAAATGGGGATTATTAAATCATGAAGGGGCTGATAGGATAGAGGCTGTGTGTGCTGATTCCCCCTCTTCCTTCAGGCACCTTCAATGCCACATTTTGCCCCCACGTTGCGGGCTGCCGGGTCCAGGTGGTCGTTGAGCAGAGCATCTCCCTGGATGTCCCACGGCCAGAACTGACGGTCACCCTCAGAGTGCCCCTGGGGAAGACCCTTACCCTGGTCAGCACCCCTCCTCACCCCTCACTAGGCACTGGACACGTCATCCTCAACATCTTAATAAACACGATGAACTTCAAACTGTTAAACACAGACACAGTGATTCACTCCAGATAAGAACGGGCGAAAAACTATGATGACTAACCCATGTTTATGATAATAATGACTTTTAGCTGTCACAGAAGGTGGTATCACTGCACGCAGCAGAGGCCTTATGCTCTGCTTCTGCAGCAGATAACAAGATAATAACAGAAAATGTACAGTAAAGCCACGCTGTTTCTTTCTGCTTCAGGATTACCTCCTGGTGGTCCCCGACGATGCCTATTCACCCAGCCTCATCAAGGAGAAGCCAATGGATAAGTCATCAGTCTTCATAAACCAGTGTGGGACCAACAGCTTCTACATCAAGTATGTTTTTAACCTCGACTCAGCATAAATTTTTTTTTAGATTCTTAGACAAAGTTTCGATTCTTAGACAAGAGAGGTGAATTGTATGGTGAAGGATCTGCACAAAAAAACACAAAAAACACGTTTATTTAAAGCTGACGATTTGTTCTGGTACGACCTTACAAGAAAAAAAATATTGCAGTGCCCTCTAGTGGTCAGTGATGGAGATATTGTGAATTTTGTAATTTCATGCTGCGCAATGCTACTCCTTAGCATGGCTGCTCCCTAACTGGAACTTATGTGCCAAACTCCTCCCAAAGCCCCAACTCTGCCTCACGGTTCTGTCGTGAATCGGCCCGCTCCCTTGCGCTCTTCGGCAACGACGGCGCCCTGCCCTGTGCCTGTCACCGGACAGGATCCACCAGTCACACCTGCGAGCCTGTGGGGGGGCAGTGCCCCTGCAGGCTGCATGTCATCGGTCGGGAGTGCACACGCTGCGCCACGGGCTTCTACGGCTTTCCATACTGCAAACGTGAGCCTTCTTGACCCTTCGCCGCATTCGGCTGTCACTGTCAGGCCAGACATGTCATGTTGCTTCTATTTGTATAAGAAATCTCACCGTTTTCCAAGAGCCTGACATCACCCATGACACTGAAGTGCCAGACTGTCTGACTGGAATTTCTTATGATTGGGTGATAAACAACAGGAAGTGGGAGGGGCCATGACCATATGAGATGGGAGTGGAGGGACCATGACCATAATGAGATTGGAGTGGAGGGACCATGACCATAATGAGATTGGAGTGGAGGGACCATGACCATAATGAGACTGGAGTGGAGGGACCATGACCATAATGAGATTGGAGTGGAGGGACCATGACCATAATGAGACTGGAGTGGAGGGACCATAACCATAATGAGACTGGAGTGGAGGGACCATGACCATGATGAGACTGGAGTGGAGGGACCATGACCATGATGAGACTGGAGTGGAGGGACCATGACCATAATGAGACTGGAGTGGAGGGACCATGACCATAACGGGATTGGAGTGGAGGGACCATGACC
>JAODUD010000082.1:5107158-5126391 GCA_026784285.1 Stomatorhinus walkeri | reverse complement strand
GGAGGGACCATGACCATAATGAGACTGGAGTGGAGGGACCATGACCATAACGGGATTGGAGTGGAGGGACCATGACCCTAATGAGATTGGAGTGGAGGGGCCATGACCCTAATGAGATGGGATTGGAGGGACCATGACCCTAATGAGATTGGAGTGGAGGGGCCATGACCCTAATGAGATGGGATTGGAGGGGCATAACAGAATGAGTCAAGAATGGGAGTAACAATGACCATAATGGAACTAGAGTGGGAGGTAGTCTTAACAGGCAGCTTTTTTATATTTGGGGGAACTATATAACTTGTTTGACAAGAGTCTGAAGTAGTTGGGCTGCTTCTTCTGTAGCATATTTGTGGAATATTGTATTTCTGTCAGAGGGAGGGGCTTCATGAACCATATGGTTCACAGTCATTTAGAGTCGGCGGGATCTTGCCAAAAACCTGTTGTTGATTGATCTGCCCCACAGCCTGTCAGTGCGGCCGAAGCCTGTGCAACGAGGTGACCGGACAGTGCATCTGCCCCCCCCACACGGTGCGGCCAGCCTGCGACACCTGCGAGAGCCGCACGTTTAGCTACCACCCCTTGCTGGGCTGCGAGGGCTGTGACTGCTCCCCCAGCGGCGTCACCGTCAGCTCGGGGATTGACTGCGACCGCATCACAGGGCAGTGCCCGTGAGTCCCGCCCGGGGCTGTTTGTGGGGGTGGGAAGGCTGCCTTTACGGATGCTTTAATTATCATAATTATCTACTGGTATCTTAAACCTAGCCTAGCTGCCGGCTCCTGTCATATCATAGTCAGGTTTATTTATTGAACATTGCCCAGTTAGTGGTTATTAACATCTTAATCTGAGGAACATCAAAGCAGTCCCTGTCTTTGGCTGCTGCAGGTGCAAGCCCAGGATCACGGGGAGGCAGTGTGACCGCTGTGCGCCGGGCTTCTACGGCTTCCCAGAATGCAATGCCTGTAGCTGCCACCCTGGGGGGGTTCTGCCAGACGTCTGTCACCCTGAGACCGGCCGCTGCCTCTGCAAGGTGACCTGGGGCCGCCTTCTCGGTAACCCTCCTTGCCCATGAGAGTCACAGGGTCTGGGCTCATGTTTGGTGCTCAATTTCCTGCTCAGGCAGCAAGTGACCTCACTCACCATGTTCTGAGCGTGGACAGCAATCCCAACAGAGTCTGGGCATAAGCCAGTATGTTTCTGCGTAACTCAAGCCTGGAGGGAACCAAATTCAAGGCTGAATTGAAACCCACAGACCCTGTGTGCCTCAGAGGCCGAGGTTGGAAGCAGGGAGAGATGAGTCTGGAAATGCGCTTATCACTGACGAGCTTCCCGTTATTCCCCAAAGCAAAACACAGAGGGCAGGGCTTGTGATTCCTGTCGCCGGGGGTCCTTCCACTTCGATGAGACCAACCCAGTCGGCTGCATCAGCTGCTTCTGCTTTGGAGTCACAGACCGGTGCAGGAGCTCAGACAAGCGCAGGGGGAAGGTGAGACTGTGGCTTCACATAGAAGCCCCCCCCTCCCTCCACGCCCCCCATGAGGTAGTACTCACAACATGTTCTAACCACCATCCACAGTTTGTGGACATGCGGGACTGGAGGCTCGAGACGGGCGATCAGGCGGAGGTGCCCTCGGTGTTCAATCCGTCCAGCAACACGGCGGTGGCTGACGTACAGGAGCTGCCTGCAGTAATCCATAACCTCCACTGGGTGGCGCCACCGTCTTACCTGGGTGACAGGGTGGGTGCTAAGTTCTTAAACACTTTAAAACTGAGGCTATGCTGCCTGTCATGCAGGACCAAAATCTGGCTTTTTCTGAGGCAGTAGTTCAGTAATGCCAGCATCATTTATATAGGGTTTACTGTGGAAAAAAAAACAAAGTTTAAAAATTCCAGAAATAGTTAATAAGTTTCAAATTGTGTTCCATGCAACTACAGGCTTTATACCAGTGAGCAACCACAAAAACCTAAAATATTCTTAACAAATTTTTCTCTTTACAGGTTATGCATAGGTACATGATACAATACTTGTCATTATAAAATGTATACTTGTAATCTGCTTTTTCATTGTTCTTTCGTCCTTTGAGGTGTACGATTGTCCTCCGTCATCCTTTCATTCATGACATTTTTTCATCGCTGTATCGCCTTTTGAGAATTAAACGTCAGAATCCCTTTCATTCAAGAGTGCAGTACTTTAGAGTGCTGTATAACGTATGTGTTTTAATATTACTGCATGTTGCCATTGTTTTACTGTGCGTAATTTATTACCTAACCTTACCATAAGTATGTACCTGAAAATCATGTTATATATCGGGCTTGTGGACGGTTCGCAGTTATCGCAGCTTCAGCCATTTGCAGTAATCATGTTATATATGGGTGGTTCACTGTTATTGCAGCTTCAGCCATCCACAGTAATCATGTTATATATAGATGTTTCACAGTTATCGCAGCTTCAGCCATCCACAGTAATCATGTTATATATAGATGTTTCACAGTTATCGCAGCTTCAGCCATCCTCAGTAATCATGTTATATATGGGTGGTTCACTGTTATCGCAGCTTCAGCCATCCGCAGTAATCATGTTATGTATGGGTGGTTCACTGTTATCGCAGCTTCAGCCATCCGCAGTAATCATGTTATATTTAGATGTTTCACAGTTATCGCAGCTTCAGCCATCCGCAGTAAGTCTTGGAACATATCACCCACGGAAATGGGGAGACTACTGTATTTTTATAAAATTGCAATAACTTAAGTCTCACTTTTAAATCTGTTTTTGGGAATATTTTGTATTGATCACGCTGTAACAAAACTACAAAAAGAAACCAGTATGGATATGAAATTGCATTCATTAGGGTCTTAAAAAGGACTTGGAGAGTCTTAAACTTAACACGTTGAAACCTGCAGAAAACCTGACAGGGGAGGCGCAGTGCTTAATACTGTTGCCTCACACCTCTGGGACCCGGGTTCGAGGGTCTGCCAAGGCTCCGTGTGTGTGGAGTTCACATGTTCTCCCCGTGTCACCATGCGATTTCCTCTGGGTTCTCCAGCTTCTCCTCACTATCCAAAATCATGGCGAGGTTAATTGGAGATTCCAAATGGTGTGTGTGTGTGATTGTGCCCTGCAGTGCTATAGAAAATGGATTAATGGATGTCCTAGAACGTTCTATACCTTACAATATGGCTGCATAGTACAGTCACCTACTGAACAGACTGTGAGCTCAGGTTATTTACAGGTGTGGTTTTCGCACCACTTTTCCTGGCAGGTTTCTTCTTACGGGGGCTTCCTGACGTACCAGATGAAGTCGTTTGGGATTCCCAGTGAGGGGATGGTGCGGCTGGACAGGAAGCCCGATGTCCGGCTGAGTGTAAGTCCCTGTTCTTACCGCCGTCCCCACTCTGATTGGAGCACCACAGTCACCACAATCCCTCTTCCCCTGGGCCAAAACAGGGACATCAGATGAGCCTGGTCCACCTAGACCCCCAGCAGCCCTCTCCGGACCGGCTGTACCAGGGACGGGTCCAGCTGCTGGAGGTAAGTCCTGCACCCGTGGGTTTGAATGTGCAAAGAGGTGGAGCAGTTCAGTACAGATTCCATCACAGGAAATGACATCACCAGTTACAGGGAAAACACTTGCAGTAATCTTTTAGGTGACATAGGCACACTACCCGCCTCTAAATCCCCATGTCTGCTCTGGTTCTGCGTACCCCAAGTCTGACCCCAAGTGTTTTGCCCAGGAAAACTTCCGTCATGCCAGATCTGGCAACCCCGTGTCCCGGGAGGAGCTGATGACGGTCCTCGCCAGCCTGGACTCCCTGCGGATACGGGGGCTCTTTTTCTCCCAGAGCCAACGGCTGACCCTGGGTCACGTGGGCTTGGAAGAGGCCAGCTCCACCGGGAGTGGGGGGGCAGCCAGCAACGTGGAGGCATGTGTCTGTCCCCCAGAGTACCACGGAGAGTCCTGCCAGGTGAGCGGGGAAGGGGGGGAGGGACTGGACGGTGAAATTTTACTGTGATTATCATATGAAAACTGAAATATTTAAAAAAATAAAAGCAAAAAGAAACATTTAAGCTTAACTGAAATACATTCATCACACACATTTTATGTTGGATGAAAGACTTACAGGAAAAGACAAGTGTATGGCAGATTAAAGAGGCTGAGTCAGTCACGCTTGTCTTGGGATGCATATTAAGGTTATTTTAGGACTGTATTAAGGACCTGGAGACCCAAATGTCACAGGTGAACAGGTTTGCTTCAGGCCCAAATGGATGAGCAAAAATTCCTTGTTCAGTTTTTTCTCATGCTTCTCAAACATACAATCCTTTAATCGCAGGAATTATGTGCAGAAACTGTGGGGGAATCGACAGAGGAATGCATAGCCTTAGGGGCAGTAAATTAAGACTGTCCTGGGACGGCTTTGAGTGTCAAGATTTCTACAAAAAAAATCGTAAAATAAGGTGTTTACAGTGGTAGGCAAAGTTTAGTAATTGCGGGTTGGTTCTTTACTGTTGGCATGACACTGACTCATAATATGCTGCCTGGAGGAGAGTTTGTATTACGACTGAACAGCCAACGCTGCCAGGTAACGCCAGCATCATCAAAACATGGTCCTCCATCCCAGTCTCCTGCGATTCTGGTTCTGAGCCGCTCTGCACGTCCAGTATTTCACCTGTGGATTATTTTATGTTGTTAAACTCTTGGACTCTCATCCTTGTCAGTTGAGTTTTGAATCCTGGATGTTTCACTTTTTGTAAAACTGGCAGAACAGTGTCTTTGAAAGCCCTCAAAGGTCAGCGATGAATTGAAAATAAAAATGAAGTTTTTATAGGCACAGTGTAGGGCTTAGACAAATGTTTCTCAACCTCTTCTTAGCCCCCCCCCCCCAAACAAATATACATTTTTGCTCCCTCCCAGCTCTTGATTGTTTGGTTTGTTCTTGATTGTTTCGTTCGGTTGCGCTGGGAGCTGGGATAAAGCAAAAATGCAGAATATCTGGGGGTCCCCGTGAACTGGATTGGGAATGACTGACCCAGACTAATCAGCCATAGTCCCAAGGGCTCAGAAATTTCCTCAGCTCTCATGGCACTATTAGCTTTGAGAAGGGATGGTTCAGTCAGAGCCAAAAAACCAGCAAGCCTCAATTTTTCAGTATCCATATTAAAGTACTGAGGAAGTACAGCACATAATCTGTAGCCCGCGGCTCTGTAAAAGCGAGAGGCTGATGACACACGGTGAGGCCCAGGGTGTGGCCGCAATGATCGCGTTGCTCAGCGTCAAACACTTGCCTGCCGTCCACTGTTTGAACAGGAGTGATTCAGGTGTGCGTTCTTACACCACTGTCTGGAAACGCCTGAATGTGTGGAAAGCAGACACACCCGTGCAGTGCGTCAGGATGTGCGGTTATGTTGCTGTGTGTTTTTTTTTTTCCGTTCCCTGCCGTCTTGAGCGCAACTGGCATGTTGGTGCAGTACTCCTGACTCAGGTATAAAGACTAGGAAGGGGGCGGAGCTTCTGCTCTGTGGGGCTTTAAGAGGGCAGGTTGTTGTTTAGTTGGAAACGGACGTGAAGAGGCAGAGGAACGCGTGAGACTTGCTGGATCGGAAATATGAGGAGGCTGGTAGTCTGGTGCGCCGTGTTGGGTCTCTGCTTGGCTGGCAGCAGACCATTTCTGAGGGATCCGAACCAGGGAACGACTGGGCCTCAACGTCCATTGCTGCACGACCAAGGAGCGCAATGGGTTCGATATCCATCGGTTTCTGGCCAGGAGGCACAGAGGATCCAGTATCCGTCACTTAATAACCAGGATGGACAGCAAGTGCGGTATCCATCACTTAATGACCCGGAGTCACAGAGAGTTCGTATCCCTCAGACCCGCGGTAATGCAGGACAGAGTGTCCTCCTCCCAACAGTGATTGACCGAGGCAGCATCGTGGTGGACCAGGTAAAACTTAGACCTGATTGGTACTCTCTGACTGGACTGAATGGAGGCTTGGCTGGTTTTCACATTAAGAGCAAGTCCGACATCAGTAGCTGACTATGTTCTAGAGATACATTCATGGTCTCGCTCATTGATCAAACAGAGGCTGGGTGCTTTGGAGCTTTCAGCAGGTTTAGCACCGTTCAGCTCAAACAGAGCCGGCTTTGTCTAGCCATGGGTGTAGGTGGTATAAAAGTGAAGATTCTGGGCTGTACTGTTGTGGTGTTTCTGTTTTTGCCAGAAACACTCAAATCTTCCAATGCCCATCTTTGTTCTAAAGATTCATAAAAGCTCTCTGATGCCAAGTCACTCAGCTGCTGGTTAAGGGTTAGAGTATCCCTGAGGAAGGAACTTCATCAGAACCAGTAGAACATCCAGCTATTCTGATGGTTACTCATGTAGTAAGTCCCTTTAGTGGTTAGATGGCAGGTTTTCACGTAGTGTCTGTAATTATGACAGCTTTAGGATGTGTAGTAACGTCCTGTAGTAAGTGTTATGTACCTCACCTGGCCTCTGGTTATGGTTTTGTGAGGCCCTGTCCCAGAGCATTGTGGGATTGATGTTGAGATCTCCCTGTCATGTGTCATGCAATTATGTGACTGTACTGATTCTGTGTCATTATGATGACACTGTGCCCCCACCTCCCCTTCCCTTCCTTCTAGAGGTGTGCCCAAGGGTACTACAGAGAGAGGAGTGGGCCCAACCTGGGGAGGTGCGTGCCCTGTGTGTGTAATGGACGCTCCAATGAGTGCGAGGAGGCGACTGGCCGCTGTCTGGTGAGTAACACCTTTCTGTTTGGAGTCTGATTCATGTTCAGCACTGACAGAAATTCACTCAGGAAAAAAAAAACAAATTTATCATGGTGTTGTTGAATCTCTGCCAATCTCTATTAGGAGTCAAAGCTAAAATCTACAGAAGACTAAGTGGCATTAGAAGGGTAACTAGACTGAATGTTAGCATAGTATCTCACATTTTGATTTAAACAAACAAATTAATTTGCTCTTTATAGTGAATAAATGTTCTTCTTCAAGAACATAAAATCCGGGAGCAGCTTATCTACAGGTGCTAATGTCCAGCTAATTCAGCAGTCATTGTATAAACTGTCTGTTTTCCTTACCTGGAGTCAGCATGAGTCAGAGTCTAGACTGACTCAATGACAGGTGTGACTGGAATCATCTAGAACGGTCGAGTATATATGGATGGACTGACAATGTTATCATCTTCTCTTTGCTTTCAATTCCTCACATGGTTTCGGAATCCTGCCCAGTTGTCTGCTTCTGAAACTAGAGCCCCCCCAAAAACCCTACTAGATCTCCATACCCACATGCAACCTCTCATACAACTCATAAACCTCCTTTTTTGCACACAGGGAGGGTACCACACCTGTTCACAGCCTTGTGGCCCAGGGGATTATGGGAATTGTGTCATGTGATGGCTTATGGTGAAGGTGTGAAGGACTAAACAGTGTTCCCCCCCACCTCCATGTGCAAACAGAATTGTCAGCACGACACCGCCGGGGACCACTGTGAGCGCTGCCAGGATGGTTACTACGGCGACGCCACCCGTGGAACCTGCCACATCTGCCCGTGTCCATTCACTGCGCCAACCAACAGGTCAGTATGGCACCGGCCGACACAGCCACAGCGTGATGAGCACATCGAGATCCTAAACGTTCACTAAGCGTTAACTGAGCCTGAACGCATGTGTTTCTAGTTTCGCAACTGGCTGCGGGGAGGTTGACGGAAGGTTCCAGTGTATCTGCAAACAGGGCTACGGTGGAGACAGATGCCAAAGGTTGGTATCTGTTATAGATTGGGGTCAACAATTCCAGCCAAATGTACGTTCCCTGGGAAGATGAGGACAGCTCTCTTCAGTGGGCACCAGATTCATGCTCCTGGACCAGCGAAAAAGCTCAGTTGGCCTGGGAGTCTGTCGGGTTTGGGGGTAACTTTGAGTGATCCTACAGGTGCGCCCCCGGTTACTACGGCGACCCTATGGCTCTGCGGGGCAGCTGCCAGCCTTGTAATTGCAACGGCAACACCGGAGGCTGTGACCCCAGGACCGGTGGTGAGTGTCTCAGAAACTTATGGCCTCTAGCCCCGTTCTTCTTCTGAAGAAGCTGGTCAGTTAGCAGCTGATAAAGGATTCACACCCGTTTGCCGTAACTTCTTCCTGAAATGTCGTCACTCTGCAGTGTGCAATAACAGCTTAGAGCCGAAAGACACCGGTACGGATCAGACACAGTGTCAGGGTGAGTGTCGCTTGGTGCATCGCCTCCTGTAGAATGTCGGAAATATTTTATGCCTGTCTCTATTCTGCTATAAAACAGCCATGTGAACACCCACACCCATCGTCTTCCACCTGGGTATATTTGAGAACTATGTCAGTCCTGTGCTGTATAAATGGTTAGAAGATGGATGGATGAAATATTTGAGTATGGCAGAGATGATATTGGACGCTCAAACCTGAGCGTTGATGTTGTCCTTCAGAGTGCGACAGCTGTGTCCAGACCTTGCTGAACGACCTGGAGGGCATGGATGCAGAGCTTATGAGCCTGAAGGAAAAGCTGAAGAAGGCCCACACCAGCTCTGCCACCCAGGAGAGGCTGAAGAAACTTGAGGACACCATAGCGGCTATGAAGGTAGCACGTGTCTCCATCGCTCCACCTCAGAGGTGGCAGAATCACCACAGTTTTGGACTGGGGCTTTTAGTAAGATCTGAGGAGCACCAGTAACACTGCAATAGGCCAACATCCTGGGACAGGGTAGCCTACCAACCTTTGTCTGCACGTTGCTCAGCCCTTTGTTCCACTGCCTCACGTGCACACACTCGTGTACACACATGCACAATGACTGAATGTGTGTTCAGCTTTGCATTCCGGCATCAAACTGATAAAATTCCGCTGGATGCAGTCTTTTCCCCCCTAGGGCATCTGTGTTAACAAGTTTTAACAGCAGAACTCGTAACTGCTGGGCCTGTCATTCAGCCTTTAAGACAGCATCGGGATCCCAGTAAAGTTAATGTTCTTACTGCAGATTGCAGACCTAATACTTCCTTTGTTTTTCAGGCTCTGATGAGCAGATACAACACCAGTCTGCAAGGCCAGTGGACCAAAGTAGCACAGCTGGACGAGGACGTCCAGAACTTGGATGATGATATAAATGTTCTCAAAGAGAAGGTACTGGTACAATGTTTACCTCTCAGCATGGCTTTGAGCTTCATTATGAAGAACCAAAAATTAGCCAAAGTATTTTTGAGTATTATTATTCTGAATATTATTACGCTGACTGTTGCCTGTGAACTTGCTTCTTTCTGTGTGTAGGCTGACAGTAGCTCTCTGAAGGGCCAGCAAGCGTTGGAGAACATTGAGGAGACCCATCTGAAGGCCAAAGGCCTGCTGTCTGAGGCCCAGAAGCTCTTCAAGAAAATACAAGGTGGAGCAGCCATCTACTTGGCCGTCAGGCCTGTCATATCTGTGACAAAAGTAGCTGGGTACAGATACATAGGAGAGTTTGATATTGGGGGGAGACAACACAATTTAAATACAAAGGTCTTTTTATTTTGGGGGATGAATGAATCCAAACTAAATTTTGGGGGGCACTCACCCCCCCAGTTCCTACAGGTGGGGATTATGGATTGATTACTGCAGTCCAAGCCCATGGTCTGAACCGAATCTTTTATTCTCTACATCCCTGTCTGAAAGTCACTGACTATGGCAGGGATGAGAAGATCCTCTCCTTCAAAATTCTATTTAATTAGCGATTGTATTTATGCCAAAAATTTCTGGTTGGGCTGTAACCCCCCCCCCCACAGTTAAGAGTGACGGTGACTCATGCCCTTTTACGGCTGCAGATCCTCTTCTGAAAGCTCTAACCTTTTATCTGTGTTCATGCATCTCTTTTTTCTCCCTCCCCCTCAGGCCCACTGTAACCATCCCGCATGTTGTTGCAATCAGCTTAGACTCCCTCTCCTTACCCCGGTCGTGACTCGCTCCCCCCTACAGACCTGCTGAAGGAGCTTGGCGGTGCAACTGGCGGGGTCCCTCCTGCGGATCTGGCCCGGATGCTGGCAGAGGCAGAGCGCATGGTGCATGAGATGGAGCAGCTGAGCTGCGCAGACCAGCTGCAGGAGGCAGTCAGCGAGCGGGACGAGGCACAGAAATGTAGGCCCTCTCCGTCATAAAGCACGCAGCTTGCATTCAAGTTTTTTTCTAGAGTAATAGTTTATAGATATTACTATATACCTATAGGTATATAGTACTATATAGGTATATTAAACATACAAAGTATTTGTCTTGGTGGGTGTGCTCTTGTATAACAAATATCATGCAAGACAATTCAAGACAATTCACAAGTATGTACACATGAAAATGATACCTTTTACAGTAGACTGTCTATGAACAGAAGCAGCATGGGATGGAATAAATGAATACATTGTGAATGTAAGTAAACTGGGGTGATGCTAGGAAGAGTTATAGGGTCCCAGCTGAATGGAGTGCAGAGTGTTTGTTGTTAGCACATCGATTACTGTCGGTCGACGGGGTGACATGTGATTTGAAGGGGAAGCAGGCAAAATTGGCCTCCTTTTCATCTTCAGTGCTGGACTACATCAGAAACAATGTGACCAGGCAGTATGAGTTGAACGAGGAGGCTGCCAGGAGAATCGCAGGCCTGCTGAATGACTACGAGTCCAAGCTCCGAGACCTGAGGGGGGCATTGAAAGAGGCTGAGGACACAGTAGAGAAAGCCAAGGCTCAAAACAGGCTGAACACTGCTGGCCTGGAGGCCCTCGAGGTACCACCGCTTGCTGTCATGCTGCCCTGCTTCGAGCCTACTAATCATTACTAATCATTACTTTCACCATCGACATTCACTCATGATGCGGCGATGCAAAGGAGCCAATATGAACGTAATCTGAGTCATGTAACTTTAGAGACGCATGGAGGATCTGAGGAAGGAGAAGGACAGTGTCTCTAACCAAATCCAAATGGCAAAGAACCAGCTGAAGAGCACCGAAGATCTTCTCAAAATGCTTCAGGATAGCATGAAGGTAGGGACGTGTTTTCTGGAGCCAGATATACCAAAGGTGCTTAACACACCCTGTTATGTTTTGTAAGGGATGAATATATGGAGATGATCCACAGGATTTATGTTATGTCTGCTTGGAGTGAGGAGCAGACAAGTTTAGGCTCGCCCAGATCCTCAGATGACAATCAGAGACCCAGCTCAGTTCAGCCAGCAGCAAAACATGGCATTTGCATGACATCCTGGACGACATTTTTCATTTTTGAAACCAGGAATACGAGATGCTTGCCGCGCAGCTGGATGGCGCCAAAATGGACCTCATCAAGAAGGTGAACCTCATCTCCACGGCTGCTGCCAAAGAGGACCTGGTAGTGAGGGCGGAGAAGCACGCCGAGCTCCTCAATCAGCTGGCCATGGATTTGCAGGAGTAAGTCTGGTTTATTTCTCTAGGGCCCTATTATTCAAATCATGGTCCTCGAGGTCCGAGCACTGCTGGTTTTCCAGTCTTCCTTTACCTGTCAGTCAGGTGTGAAGTCTCTGACCAATCAGAATCAGTAATTATTAAACTAACTACTTGGGAGAGCTGAAAAGAAGGCCTGGATTTGGAATCGAGGTCCAGATTTGAAGAACCCTGCTCTAGGGGTTTAGGGGCGGGGCTAAGAGTTGCGTGCGATAAAAGGAAATTAATTACAGAACTGGAACCTCTGTGCATTCCTAAACCCCACCCCATCAAAATTTGTCATGCTCGGCCCCACAGGGCAGTGAGGAATGCCAGTAGGAGCTCGGGTGTGCGTGACGCCATCGATGCCATCGATGCATATAAGAACATCACAGAAGCAATCCGGGCTGCGGAGGAGGCCGCACGAAAGGCCAAGGATGCTGCTGATCAGGCCCTGAAGGTAAGCTGAGAGCCAGGGGCTCCTTCTGATAGATCAGAACATTAAAGGACACCAGTAACACTGCAACAGGCCAACATCCTGGGACAGGGTAGCCAACCAACTGAGTTACATTATGGTATGAGATACAGGAATGTTTTTAGGGATATATTATGTACTGTTACACACCAACTTGGTTATTCATTGTTATTCCTAGAAAATATGCAGCCTGGCATTAAACTTTAAGCTACAGTACATTAGTGGTTTTGGGTAAAATCGACCGCTAAGAAGACAAATATGGAACTAGCTGAAGTACCATTTAGGGCCATACTGTGAGTCAGACATGTGACATGCTCAATTCATTTTGACATTTTTGATTGCTTACTCTTGAAGGATGTGCTGCAGGAGGATTTGCCAAAGAAGGCCAAGGAGCTAAAAGACAAGGGAACAATGCTTCTGACAGAGGCTAAGGATGCAGAGGGGGACCTTGAAGGTGTTCATCACATTACATAGTTCACTTTCTCCATGGATACTCTGACAATGCCAAGCATGTGTAGCACTTCTGTACAGCAAATTGTCTCCAGAGTAAAGATAGTTCTGATCCACTTATTCCTCATGTTCAGTTATCGATTCTTAGTACGTTAGTCCGCTCTAGGTTATGTACTCCATTGTAAGTTTTAGGTTGTTAGCGTCAAACACACAGAGAACTTGCAAGTTGAGCACTTTCTGTGCTGACACCAGTTGGATGCCTCACAGGAATTAAGGGAAAGCTGAACGACCAGAAGCAACAGCTAGACCAAGCAACAAAGAAAAAAGATGCACTGAATAAGGATCTTCTTGTCGCCCAAGATGAACTGGGCAAGATCAAACGTGGTAGGTGGAGTTCACTTCATGGAGAAATGTGTGCAAGTGAGAGTGCAACTATATTGGGTTCACCTGGGGTGAATTCAGAAGAACTGTGGAGAAACCTGAAATGGGAGCAGATATCAAACCACAACTGAAGCACTACAATATGTCATTGCAATACAGAAAGGGTGATACGCTGCTATAACCATTCATGTCAAGTATTATGTTAGAGGGAGCCTCTAAGCTTGATGGAACCTACAGTCACAGCAATATTGCCCTGTCTTGAATCTCACTGTTGTATTTCAGATGACATTGCTGACATCATCAACAATGCAAAGAGAACAGCAGCTTCAGCCAATGACACAGCCAATGATGCACTTGACAAGCTCAAGAAACTCCAAAGTGAAATAGACAATATCACAATCCCCAAAGCTGATTCTTTTGATGATATACTGAAAGATGTAGACCAATCAGGTAAGTGCCCAGACTGGCTTTTCATCTTATATACAGCCAACCAAAGTGTTGGTTCAAGTCTTTTGCCATAGAAACACAGCTTTTCCCCTTTGAATGCTGGGTAACAATGTTTTCAAACTGCATACAGTGAAGAACCTCAGCAGCACGATTCCATCGCTGCTGGACAAGATCTCCCAGGTGGAGAATCTGACTACCCAGCTGT
This sequence comes from Stomatorhinus walkeri, assembly GCA_026784285.1. Classification (NCBI taxonomy): domain Eukaryota; kingdom Metazoa; phylum Chordata; class Actinopteri; order Osteoglossiformes; family Mormyridae; genus Stomatorhinus; species Stomatorhinus walkeri. Next base: position 5,113,000 of record JAODUD010000082.1, on the reverse strand, counting down.
CAACGACAAATGTGTCTGAGAACATCTGGAAGATCAAGGAGCTGATTGCATTAGCCAGAGACGCTGCCAACCGGGTGAGCCCTCTAATCTTCGAAAGTCTCTCACATCATCACACTGAACACATCCCTATCCTTCTGTTTTCTTTTATTTCTATTTATTTGGATAAGTGGAATAAACATAGGAATGATGTCTTTATGTTAATCCTTTATTATGTGAAGTGGGGTGGTTCCAGGTTGAGAGTAACTGTATCCTTCGCAGGTTGTTGTCCCCATGAACTTCAATGGGGACGGATACGTGGAACTGCGCTCGCCTACTGACATGGAGGACCTGAGGGCCTACACCTCACTGTCGCTGTCCCTCCAGCGGCCCAAAAGCGGAGACTCTGGACGGGGTGATGATCGCCGTCGGCGACGACAGATCACTGACACTGAGAACATGTTTGTGCTGTACCTTGGCAACAAGAACGTGAGTTCTCTCCTCCCCTCGTGTTTTCACTGCATTTTCACTGAATTCAGTAGTAACACTACTGCACAAGCTAACTATGCAAGGATAACTGCTCAACCAAGCTTTTCAATGTACCCCACTACAGTCCACCAAGAACTACATGGGAATGTTTTTGAGAAACAACCTGCTAGTCTACATCTACAAGCTGAATGACCGTGTGCACGAGATCGAGTCCTTTAGCATCACCGAATCTGACTCAGAGTTGGCCACCTTTGACAAGATTGACTTACGCAGGTACTTGATGCCACCTGTTAGTCCATGCAACGTGACTTTGCTGATTCTCTGTGATACTGATCTTTTCTCTTCTTCATATTTCTTCCCAAGAATATATGAAGATGCTCAGCTGTCCATTACAAAGCCATCAAAACCAAGCAGTCCTGAGCCGCCGGTATCGGCGATGGAGAACGGCGATCCCTCACACAACTTGTTTGACGTGGATCCCAGTGATGTTGTCTTCTACGTTGGCGGATACCCTGATGACTTCAACGTAAGTATCCTCTGTGTCTTGCTTCTTCTGCCACTCTGCACACCTTTCAGTCTTCCAATTTGTAATAAAAACAGCAGCGACAAAAGCACGGTCTGTGAAATGAGGAACCGTGTTAGTGACATTTCAAAATATTTTCTTCAGCCACCAGAAGTCTTACGTTTGCCAAAATACCAAGGCTGCATTGAGCTGTCTACCTTCAATGAGAAGTTCATCAGCCTGTACAACTTCAAGAATGCCTTCAGAGTAAACCAGAAGGCACCGTGTAAGAGGTAGGCCAAACCAGACTGGGCCACTCTGTCTGTTTGGACAGTCAGCACCATGTTCCTGGAGTCCTTTTCTGCTTTTGAATAAAATATAACAATGGTTTGCTTTCCTTCAAGGCAATCCCAATCATCGGTGTCTTATTACTTTGAAGGCACGGGTTACGCAACTGTAAATATCTCTGATAAGTCTACAGAGAAAACTCTCCGATTAAGTCAAAATATCTACAGCCGATCGGAGAATGCACTGCTACTGTACCTTGGAAATGAGGTATGTCCCGCAGAGGCAGACACAGACTAATTGCATTGGCACATTTTCATTTTATTGGACTAGCTATCATCAAAATATGACAGATAAGCTAGCTCACTTAACGAACTGATGTATAAAATGTATTGACATTACATGCTTCATTGTGAATTATGTTGGCCTTATTTCACAAAATGTTTGAACTCTATCTTGCAGTTCAATGGTAGTAAAATGTTTTACTCAAATCTTTTTTGTAACTAGGACTCTTACTACAGTATTAGTGTGGAACAAGGCTATGCCGTGTTTAGGGGGCGTGAAGGAAACAAGATTTTGCCGACAGTAACAAGTGAAAACAAGATAATTCCTCTGGTAAGAAGATTTGCTGAATAATTCTTTTTAAATAAATAAATATTTTCATTGGCAAAGACAGGGTGCTGAAAGATGAATATATTCAGTCTATTCTATGTTTTGTCTTTCATTCCTTGACAGGACGAGAACAGTGAGATCTCCTTAGTCCTTTTAACAAATTCCAAACCTTCAGTTCTCGTTGTGAGAAATGAAATGATATTGAAAAACCTGATGCTTAACCGAGGAGTGTATCAGAAGTATTATATTGGTGGCCTGCCTTCATCATTGAGAGAAAGGTAAATGGGTTTCACTTCTTTACTTTGGTAGAGCATCTTATGAAGCCGAGAGAATTCATTGTGCATGTGTGCTTCTTCAGAGACAACATCACCATTCAGCCACTGAAGGGATGCGTGAAGAAAGTCAAGGTGGACAGTAACTCAGAGGTGTTTCATGAAGAAGTTGGCATCAGCCTGGGCTGTCCTACAGAATTTTTCGTGAGTCTGCAATCACAGCTGGAGCCTTGCATCAGTTCCGGGGTGCGGAGGGGAAGCTCATTTTATGCTCTGCTCCTGACATTCACCTCTTGCCCTTAACCTCAGGCCTCACGAAAGGCTGAGTTTAGCCTCGGGAGTTCACTGTCCAGTCCGCTGCCGGGATTCCAGCTCGCAGATGGCATGACGGTGTCCCTGGGCTTTCGGAGCAGCGAAGGCCAAGGTCTCCTGCTGAAGAAGAGCGAGGAGGTAAGACTATCTCCTCTCTCCAAATCGATTCCAGCCAAATATTTCATTTTTAAATAGTTTCACTATCAATCCTTAAGAAAGATTTTTTGTAGGTCTTTATTCGCCAATGTACTTTCAGTTAGGTGATTGTTCTTTTTTTTGTTTCAAAAGGTCAATGGACTCGAACTGTCCCTGGTTGATGGCTTTGTGAACCTGAGGTTCAACGGCAAACTTTGGAAGTCACATAAAACGTATAATGACGGCAAATGGCACTATGTGACAGCCATGAGGAAGGGAGATAGGTGGGTTGCCTCACCTCCTAATTAACACATATAAGAAACTTGATTAAAAAGATCCTCGTGGAACTGATGAGGTGGAAAGCCTCATTCTCATTTTATATTCTTACGTTTGACCAACATTTTAACCTTTTCTTCCCTTTAAAGTGTTTTCATAACAGGACCTGTTTCATGTACTTGAACTCATTATGCCACCTGCTATACTTTTATGTCAACCATTAAAATTTAGCTTGACTTGTCAATCACTCCCATTTGACAGGTTGGACCTGTGGGTTGATGAGGATGATGACGGTGAAGAACAGTCATCCTCATCATCGCCAGTCAAGACAGATGGAGGCAACGTCATCCTGGCGAAGGATACATTCAAAGGCTGCATCACAAACCTCTACACAAGGAGGTCATTATACAGTCTCACTCTTTACGCTGTTGACTAAGACCACATTGAGACATTTCTTCTTTTGACCAAAATCCATCTCAGCGTGTATGTCCGTGTTTCTATACGACTGAAAACACTGACAATGTCCTTCGAGGGACTTGAACATATATCCTCTTGGGCTAGCTTTCTAATGAGATGGAAAATAGAACTGCTGTGCATTCTGGGTTCTTGGGTAATGATGAACATCTGCATGCAGCTGGTTTGCTTTGTGCATATCATACCCATGACTGTAGTCATCGGAAGTTGAGTGTTGACTGTTGCGCATCTTGTCTGTTACAGGGAGAGCAACCAGTATAGGCCAGAAGACCTGACAGAATTCCAATATAGTGGAGATGTTCTACTGGACGTGTGCAGTGCTGAACACCCACCCAGGTTGATGCTGGCCAGGCAGAACAGCACCAACAGCTTGCCGGTAGGTGACCAAGTCATAAGAACAGTTATTACTCAAGCTCAGATTTACGATCTTCTTCGATGTTTCTCAACATTCTCTCAACATTGCAAGCCTCAGTCGAACTTCCATTTCATGCATTTGTAGACATCCACTGTGATGCGGGAATTCCCTTGACGCCTAGCGCCGTACACCGGACGATCTCATTATGGGGTTATTGCCGTACATTTTATTACATTTGACCTTTAACCTCTCTAGGTGTTGCCATCATAATCGAACGTGAGTCCTGTGTGAATTCAGCATTAACATCTTCCGATGATGCTTTGCTTCCAGAGCTGAAGAAAAGGAACAGGAAAAGGCAAAGACAGCAAAGGAGGATTAATGTGGAAATGCCGACCTCATCATGTTCAGTTACTGTCTGATGATCTTCACTAAAACGGTTCCCCGGAAGAAAAAAAAAAACAATGCAGTTTCCCCACATATTTAATATTTACTTGCATTAACATGTGTTAAAATGCATCTGTCACTTGCAATTGTTCTGTTTATCGAAAGCTTACAGAAAGGTTCAACATTTTACGAATAAACTGCACTCTTGAGCAGTCTAATTAATTGAATTTGTTCTGTTATTAGAACATGACAAATAAATGTATCATTTGAATTTAGGCATTGTGGGCCTGTTGTGCATTGTCCCATACTCCCCTCTTCCCCACTGTCCTATCTAAATCAGATTCTGCAGAATTTAATCCTTCAAAGAAAACAGCAGTAAAATATGTACACAGTGTCCTCTGTGAGGACAAACACACTCAAAACTGCACTTCCATGTCAAGCACAAAATTCTCACCCCTTACTCCAGCATCCCAAAATCATTTGCATTCTTCACATTGGTGTGTGTGCGTTTGTGTGTATAATTTACTATCTATATGTTCAACCCCAGAAAAAACCTTTTAGTGTGAATCATTCAACAAATTATTTTAATCACTGTTTGGACATCAATAATATTTTGAAAACATGTTTGTATGTTGAGCTGATAAACAGGAGCGGCCAGTGTCATGATTGTTAAATTAATATGATCTTTCTTTCACATCGATTGACTAGGTTAACCGTGGTAAATCAGTAAAAATGGAATAAGTCACATTAGTGTTGTGCCACGCCCAGTACTGCCAGTCCCATTCCGCCTCATTTTGAGCAGTCAATCAGTGTTGTGCCATGTGGCTGTTTGACAGTGGCACTGTGTGGCTTCCAAGGTGTGAACGGCCCCACCCACACTGAAAACCCATTTTTCACCCTCACCCAGTAACCAATAATGAAACCATATCGAAAGACCAGAATATGCTCATATGATGTCAGATTATGCTCATATGATGTCAGATTATGCTCATATGATGTCGGAATATGTTCATATGATGTTATAGTATGGTTAGTTAATGTCAGAGAATGGTCAGGGGTTGTGAGGCAGAGTTACTAAGGCTTCCTTAAGCTTTAGTCGCAGCCTATTTGATTTTCCATATATATATATATATATATATATATATATTTGTTTTTTTTTTTTGATTTTCCATAAATTAAGAATCATATTCAGGACATGGTATTGAATTCTCAAAGCCATTTACCTACCCTGTTTACGTACAAATCACCCAAAACTTATTTCAAATTTTCCACTCACACCCCGACTGCACATGTGTACCTTCATATGGCCAAACTGCAGCCGAACAAGAGAGCAAAGAATCAGAAATTCTATTGAAATAATTAGGTAACTGAAAACGTTAAGTCAGAAATAATCTATATAGCACTCTGATACCATATTTATTAGTTAAGTTTTGAAATGTCCTGTACATGATAATTAGCCCATGAAAATTATGTCTATATCGCTTCGCCATTAAGAACAATGCAGTCGGCCTTCTGCAACATAATCAAATAGTGCTCTCTCCCATGATGCGCTGCAGCCAAAATGTGAAACAGTAAGCCATGATGGGTCTCCAAAGTCAGGGGAGGGAAGAACTAGAAATATCTGCTGTGCCTCCACAGTGTAGGACCTTAACTACCCTCAAGTATTCATCTCGGGGTGGCATGGTGGTGCAGAGGTTAGCACTGTTGCCTCACACCTCTGGGACCTGGGTTCGAGTCCCCGCCTAGGTTCCATGTGTGTGGAGTTTGCAT
>JAODUD010000082.1:5051351-5081200 GCA_026784285.1 Stomatorhinus walkeri | reverse complement strand
GGGGTTGTTGTGTGTACATGTACACTCTTGCGACATCACACATTTCAACATGTTTAACCCAAGACACATGTGCTCAGATTGAAGTTCCTATAGCTCTGCTTATGCACTGGTGGTTTATGCCCAGTCTACATTAACACTGTACAGTGCCCTGTACTGTGTCACTGCACACCCCACAGCTTAGAGGAAAGTCCCAGCTGAGAGTGTTTACATCACAAATCCCTTCATGATCTAAGGTTAAAGCATGTAGCTGTTCATTTGTGTTGAATCAGTGTTTGGCTCCAATATTAAAGTTACAAATAGCTATTTTTATTTATAGGTTTATTACCAACAGGTAAACGTGTAAATTTAAGATGTCCAGAATGCTGGCGCAGATGTCTTGGTCCACTTGGCTCAGATAGAGCTGCCTGGGATGATTCCCCATCTTGGCCTCCAAAGGCTCTGTTGACTGAATTGACTCTAGCACCTGATCTTCCATCATCCTCAGCTTTGTTCTACATGCTCAGGGCTCCATCCTTCTGCATTGCTGACCTTCTTGCCCTCCCTGTCTGGGTTGGGTCCTCCCTCTGCTTCATCCTCTCTTCATCAACACCCCCCCCCTAAGACAGTCATCAATAGTTCCATGTCTACACCTCCCAGACCTCCAAATTATTAAGAGCTGTTGACACGTTTCTCCTCCATCACTGTCTCCACCAACCCAGCGCCTGTCTGCTACGCTCCGTCCACTATGTCACCTACTTTTTCTCCTTCACCTCCACTGTCTCTCCTTTCCTTCCATCTCCCTTAAGGCTTTACTCGTCATCTTTCTCCCTCAACCCCATATTCTCTTCCTCGCTCACCTCCATATTTTTCTCTGTCTCCATCACCTCAGACATTTCCCTGCCTCCACCATTTTACATCCTTAGCTTGCTTTCTACTGAGCCAAGAGAATATAACCCCCTTCATCTTTTACTCGTCACTCTTTTTGTCCTGCAAGTTCCCCTCTGCCGCCACACTGGGCTTGAGCAGCTTAAAAGTGCAGCGTGAGGTTTGCCCCTGTCTCACCTGACTTTCGAACCTGAAATGACTGCAGAGTCACAGTCTTCACCTTCTTCACAGCAACACAACAGATATGGTCGCAATCTATTAGTTAGCCATAATAAGAAGCAGGCAAGTAGATAGATGTGTTCAATAAAAAAAATACCGTTTACTGTCTATAGGGCACACTTTACACACTTTCTCAGTCGTTTCATACTTTGTGCGAAATGGTCAAACACTTCACCAGTAAGCTACCAGGTACTTAACTTTTACATTATTGCTGATGCAGCTAAGAATGAAATCTTTGTACCTGTGTATATTTGCATGTGCGTATTGATTATTTTTAACCAGATGGATGTTAAATAGTGATAAATATATTTTAAATAGCATATTTTCTATTGTAAACATATTTACGGATTTAAGCCTTTTTATCAGTTACATGGTTGCACAGGAATTAAGTTCCTTACCTCAGTTGTTTCTGCACTTCATAAATTCAGACAGCAGGTGGCAGCTTTGTGCCATGGAGAAGACACTGAGCTTAGATATCAGTAATAATTTACCTCATTATTTAGGTCTGATCAAACTGTAACTGATCCAGATGCTGCCCCTATTAATTGGTAAAATTGCACATGTCTTTCAAGATTTCTGATGATAGCTATCACACACAATGGGATTGTAATTTTATCCATTTTTAATTTCCTTTACATGGTGGATTGATACTAAAAGATTATCGGTCTTATTAAACACCTTATTAAACACTCAGAGATTTGAAATAATTAGGTGTTTTCAATAGGTGTTATCGGTGTGTAGATTGATAACGTACATATTTACAGTTTTGAGCTTCTTGTTTGAGGTTGCTAAAGAAGCAGGAAATCAACTTGTTCATTGGGCTTGTCTGACTTTATCAGATGGTAAATGTGCTCCATTAGTTTCAATTGATTCAGCCAATTAATCAGTCAACCCTGAATTGGTCCTCGCTGATAAATTTGATCAGTTGATCTGTTTCTTTGCATGTTTATTAATTTTCTGATTTGGTCTGGTCCCGCGTAGTTGATTTACGTGTGATGTGCTTCTTGGTCTTGGTTATTCTGCCGTTAGCGATCCCGACTCTCTCTCAGGTAACAAGCACCAGGATGTTGGAGACCCAAAGCAGCTTTAACATGAAACTCACTGATCCAGCATGTGATGTTTAGAGCTATACTGAGGCTTTTATTAGATTGTATTTGTGTCTTTTTGACAGCGATATATGAAGGGATTGTATTGAAACCTTTCTGCTTCCAGACAGCAGCATACATCAGTTAAGTGTTTTACAGAGGGGCTTTCATTCCCTACTAAGCCTCAGGATTCATGCATTTTGAAAGCCGTTCTAAGAGCTGTTGTTATAAATATCGTATTGATGTTTGGCCTCTGTGGAAGCTCGTCGCGTGTGTGTGAAGTGTGTAGCGTGTCTCGTGACATGTCGCGTGCCGGCTGCCACAGAACGCCATGATGACGTTTGAGGAGGAGAAGATGCAGATGGCGTGCGATGACCTGAGGATCACGGAGAGGATGTGCGAGAGTGACATCGGAGTTATCGAGACCATCAAGAACAAGATCAAGCGGAGCGTGAGCCCTCTTTCTGTAGGCCTCAGAGAGCCGATGGTTTTTATTAGCCACGAAAGTGCAAGGAGTTTAAAAATGGAGAGTGTCTGTGCATTTTCCCCGTGCAGATGGACTCCCAGAGTTCAGGCGTGACGGAGGTGGACCGGCTCCAGAGGCAGATCATCGTGGCCGACTGCCAGGTTTACCTGGCCGTGCTTTCATTCGTCAAACAGGAGATCTCAGGTTCGCCCCTGCCGCTCCTCTCCTGTAGGAGGTGCTGTTGAGCCCTTCCATAAAGCACCGCATGGTTCAAACGGGTTTGGCCTCACCAAGGTGCTGTATTGTTAGGACTTACCAGACAGTAGGAGTAGTCAGTGCTTAGATTTCAGTGAGAGTGAATGCTTGTTCTTCTTAGCGAAATAGCAGTGCTGTAAGTGTTGTAAGGCATCTCTGTACCTCCACTCCCCACCAGCATATATAAAAGGTGGCTGGATCCTTCGCAAGGCTTGGAAGATGTACAACAAGTGTCACAGTGACATCAGCATCCTGCAGGAATCATACCAGAGGAGAGCGTCCTCTTCCTCTGACCAGGTCAACGATAACGCCCCGATCCGCCCCACGGCCGAGGCCCTGGGCCGCCTCAAAGGCTCGGTCAGTTTCGGCTATGGCCTCTTCCACCTGTGCATCTCCATGGTGCCACCGAACCTGCTGAAGATCATCAACCTTCTGGGGTTTCCCGGTGACCGGTTGCAGGGGCTCTCCTCCCTCACGTATGCCAGTGAAAGTAAGGACATGAAGGCCCCTCTTGCTACGTGAGTAGGTGTACCATGTTAGCCTCACCCCGACTCATCTTCTGTTCTTTTGCAGTTTTTTTACACTTTAGAGTGCATACTATGTTCCTTATGCACTATGTTCCACGCACTATGTTCCTTATAATTGTGTTTGTCTTTGCTGTCAACAGAACCTACACATTTTGCAGAATGTATCATTCTTTGAGCATGATACACTCTTGTACAGAATCAATCTATGATGTTAGAAGATCTTTGGAACTTGCTTCCTTCATAGGTAACCAGGTAGCCTTTTGGTTCCGCTATGACATTCATAGCCAGTCAAACAAAGATGGAACTAATGATCTACAATTAGTGAAAGGTTCTCCAGAATCTACTGGAAGGCCAGTTTGCAGCACAGTTTGCAGATTTCCCTACTCAAAAACATCTAACTCAGCTAATTACCAGGTTTAGTCTGAGTTAGGTATGTCTGAGCAGGGACATCAGCAAATTGTTCAGCAAACTGCAAATTGGGCCTCCAGTACCAGAACTGGAGAATCCTGAATTAGAAGAAAGAGATGACGTTATCATCACTGCTAGTAATGTTTCATGTCATTGGTTAGTGAGAAGGGAGCGCAGCAACTTATTGGTATGAACAATGGCACTGCCATTGCAGACCTGAGTGACTCCCCCTTACTCCTTCACGGCCCACAGGTTGGCCCTGCTTTGGTACCACACCGTTGTGCTACCCTTCTTCGCCTTGGATGGCTCGGACACGCGCGAGGGCTTGATGGAGGCCAAGGCCATCCTCCGGGAGAAGGAAGCGGTCTATCCCAGCTCCTCCCTCTTCATGTTCTTCAAAGGCAGGGTCCAGCGTCTGGAGGTACAGAGCCTGGCCCTCAGTCTGGCCGCCAACCCTGCTTCCCTCGATCATTTTTTCCATCCAAGGAATGGAGCTTCTGAGTAGCTTGGCTTGGAATGTAATGTCTCGATCACTCCCCTCTTCCCCCATTGTGTTTCAGTGCCAGATAAACAGTGCCTTAAATTCCTTCAATGATGCTTTGGAACTGGCCACAGATCAGCGAGAGATCCAGCACGTGTGCTTGTACGAAATCGGTACTGCCTACCCGCCCTTCCAGTCTGACAAGCTAGAAAAATAGCCACTGGTCACTAATTACTTCATACCAGACAGCATACTGCCACACAGATTGGTCCATCGAGCTTGTCGCTTGTCGTGAGTTTTGTACACGTGCCTCCCAACATCAAGGACATTTCAGATGTTTCCACTGGTTTCAGGGTGGTGCAGCATGATCGAGATGAACTTCATAGATGCCTACAACTCTTTTGAGAGGCTGAAGAACGAGTCCCGATGGTCCCAGTGTTACTACGCCTACTTAACTGGAGGTTTGTGCTTGGTTGCACACTAGCTAGCATGTCACAATCTGCCATTAGGTTGAACCTCAAAATGTACGGAACAAGGACTAAATCACTTGCTGTTTGGAACTCCCCATCAGACACCATTCCTGATCCCCATATATGGGCAGCCAGAAACAAGCTGATGCTAAGGCTTAACTTGGTCCTTGCACTGCCTTCTCATTCAAGTGTGCCAAGGTGCTGCAGGAGATCTGGAAGGAGCCATCGGTGTCTTTAGAGACGTCCAGAAGCTCTTCAAACGGAAGAACAATCAGATCGAACAGTTTGCCGTGAAGAAGGTCGGTCACCCCCCCCCCTCCCCTCCCCACCCCTGGCAAAGGCCAGATCTTTGCTCTACAGTGAGGAAATAACCATGCCAGTTATGGTAGAAGCATCTAGATGGTTTTTAGACTTCTAAGGTGATAGCTGGCTGGTTGATGGGTGTCCCGATTTCCTTTCAGGCTGAGAAGCTCCGAAGAATGCCCCCCACCAAAGATTTGTGCATACTGGCTACCATAGAAGTTCTGTACCTATGGAAGGCCCTCACCAACTGCTCCTCCACCAAGCTGCAGCTCATGAGCCAGGGTGAGCTTAGGCCTCCCCAGACACTGCCTCTGAGTCTAAGGGCGCCTCAATTCTATGCAGACATTATACCGCAGGGAGTTAAAGATTTGCTAAAACATTTTTACTCTGTCACATGAAACAAAAAAAACACTTACCAAGCTTTGCAATTTTAATAATTATTCCTTTTATATATTTAATAAAATATATATGTTTAAGAATTCATTTTAAAGTTTACCTCTGCTAAGAGCCACATACATTCACCCAGACAAGCATAATCATTTTCACGATATATTTCATAGTTTAATATGTCGTTAAATCACTGCTGGACAAGGTTGTAAAATTTTATGGCCCTCCATTTTGCTTTTTATAAATACCCAAATATTTATTATTTAAATCTTCCAGTACTGTGCTGTCCTATTATATTAAACAAAGTAGGGAAGTAGACAACTCCGGTTTCCCCCCACAGTCCAAAGACATGCTGAGGCTGATTGGAGTTGCTAAATTGCCCGTAGGTGTGCCCATGTGTGTGAATGCTGTGTGGGTGTGCCCTGCGATGGACTGGCCCCCCGTCCAGGGTTGTTCCCTGCCTCGTGCCCATTGCTTCCAGGATAGGCTCCGGACCCCCCCCCGCGACCCAGTAGGATAAGCGGGTATAGAAAATGGATGGATGGATGGATGGATGGATGGAAATTAGACATGTCTGTCTTTCTCAAGGATGTCCACTGCACACTGAGCATCTCCCTGTCTCCTTTCAGTTCTACAGGGTATAGATGATGTTTCCTTCGCTGGCCTGAAGAACCTTCTACTGGGTTCCATCCACAAATGCCTGGGGAACAGGAGGGATGCCGTGCAGGTATGTAGATGCTCTTGCCCCAGGGCCAATCTCCTTCTGAGAGCCCATTTGATGTGCTTATTTCCCCGTTGGGTCACAGTTCTTCCAGCTCGCTGCCAGGGACGAGGTGGGCAGGCAGACGAATTCCTACGTGCAGCCGTATGCCTGTTATGAGCTGGGCTGTGTCCTGCTGGAGAAACCGGAGGTGAGGAGGCGGGGCTGCTCAGGTCGTTAATCATCTGGGGTGCCATGTTTACAGTATATTAACTGATTAAAGTATCTGTATAACCAGGATAAGTGGTTAGAGGATAGACAGATGGATTGCTGATTGGAGTATTTATTCAAAGTCTCAGTCTTCCTTATTGTTCTTAAGATTGATGCATTGATACATTAAATGTACATTTATAAGCATGTAATGTTGAACAGTCACTAATGACGTCGTGTCCATTTGCTTGCAGTCCGTAGGGAAGGGAAGAGCCCTGCTTCTGAGAGCAAAGGTAATTCACAGCTGTTGAGGTGTCCGTTGCTGTAAAATGGAAATTTTGGATTAAAAAGATACATTACTATAGAAATGGCTAATTGAATGGCTGGTGTGTATTTGTGAATGAGCCGCTTATTCTGGTGCAAAATGCATTTTTGTAATTATTACATTGTGGGGACTAGATTTCTATACATTAAATCTATACATTTTTATATTGTGGGGACATTTTTTTTCGGTTCCCACTAGGATAATTTCAGTTTTATAAGAAATCTGTGACTGCAATCAAAAAGATGAAAATGCCTTGTCAAGTCTTGTCCTTTGATGGTTACTTATGGTTAAGGTGAGGGCTGGGTAGGGCTTAGGTTTGTCGTGGTTGGGATTAGGGTTTTACCCATAGAAATTAATAATGAATCGCCATAAAGATATGAATACATGGACTTTGTGTGTGTGTGGCCCACAGGAGGACTACATGGGCTATGACTTTGAGAACAGACTCCAGGTACGGATCCACTCAGCTCTGGCCTCACTGAAGGAAGTGGTCTCGCAGTGACCTTTGACCCCGCCACTTCACCCAGCCCTACCCCACATCCAGCACACCCCCCCCAAAATAAAATCACACCTACACTGTGTTGAACACCTTCTTGTCATGGGGAGTCTGCCTGTCCCTTGCTGCACCCTGTCGACTTTTTAAAGAAAATTTGTTTACTTTTTTTTTGTCTCAGAGTGAGAAAACATATTTAATGTCTTTGATGGTTGGTTTTGGTGCTTGTTATAAGAAATGCATAGCTTAATGCTGAGTTCCTGTAGAAAGGCGGTTTACTGACAGTATTGTGTTCACAAGTGAATGGCCAGTTATTATACCATTTAGGCTTTGGGCAAGAATAACCAAGCACCACCTCACAAACTTACATACATACTACACTACCATACAGGCAAATGTTAACTGTCTTTAACAGGTTTATTCATGCTGCCAAAAAAATACTGAAAGGAAACTGAAGATAAGATGTGATATTGTAGTTGCCTTCTGGGGTTCAGGTTGCAGGACTAGGTTTGGTTCACATACGTGTTCTTATGAAAATGATGCCCCAAACTTTGTATTCTGGGAATAATCAAAAGGACTCACCCTAGTGGAATTCACGGACCAGTCTAGATCACAGTCTGTGTCACTATACGTGCTGTTTCAAGAAACATTACACTTATTTTTGAGCTTGGAATTCTGTATTTTTTGTTACTTTATTAGGGACTTCAATCCTTTATAACAAAGTAATTTATGTAAATATTTAATGGAATGTCCTTTAATACAGAAATAATCTAGATATATTCAATTCGATATATATAATAGGAACAACTGGAGGATCCTCCTTTTAAGGTTGGAATAATGATATTTGTGACTGTTACATCCTAAACTTTCTTTACTGAATGCATTGAATACTCACTTTTCTACTGGACGACACCAGTGACGAGTGATTTTCTATACCAGTAGAACTAGAATGGTTAAGGCTGGCCTGTGTTTTATACAGTATATCAGTCACTCTGAGGTGCAGTCAGACAGCAATAAATACTCAACTTGTTTGGGGGGGGGGTGTGTTCCCAGGAACACAGCAGTATTTTGTCTGTTACTGTAATTATAAGCTGAAGTTCATTATTCCATGTGTGTGACTAGTATTGATTTTTTAAGGATCGGACACAAGTCCACTAACACTCAGATTAACCCACATAAATTAGTGACCAGCTGAAAAACAAGAGATTTACATGTTCTGAACTTTTATCTGATGTGGGCAACATGCATTGATAAGGCATGATATATATAATACATGATATTTAATACACCACACAAGTAATATTATTAACCTGGGGTGTGATAAGGGGTGATTGTGTCTGTGTGTGCTGGGGATTGGTGCATATGCGGTATTTTGTTTCTAAGTACTTCTTAAATCTTATAAACAAAAATGTGGCAACGTGAATTTCTAGGTGCGATAGGGGGCAGTGAGGGGTTTTCTGCACCTGAAAGCAAGAGACCCCAGTGACAAATTGTGATATCAATAAAAGGCCTTGAATATATCAGTCGCTTTGCCTTCATTGTTTCATTATTAATTGAGAAAAACACACAATTCAAAACTAATTTAACTTTAGCTGACAGTAACCACCAAGGACAGTGAAATTCCAAGGTACTATTCATAGGTCACAATGCTTTCATTAAAATTCTATATTCAGGAGGTAAACAATTACAATGCTAATTACAGTGCTACAATTCTGCCTAACACCCTCATTTAAGCCATTAACTATCCAACAAGTGCCATTTAACCCAAGACACGACTCTCAATACTTACTGAACTAATTTTAGTATCAGCTGATGATGTATGTTATTGCACATTTAAAATGGTTATTTTGAAAGGTACCACTTATTATAGTTTGTGCAAACCTGGATGCACCCCTCTGTAACACATGGTATCTTCAGTTTTTTGGGTCGCCAATGTGTTAGCATCTAATTTAGACATGGAGCCGCAGGAGAATGTGGATTCTGTCCTCATAAAAAGCTTTATTAAAGCAATTAAGAGCCAATGCGTGGGGGGGCATGAGCATTCAGACAGCAGAATCCAATTAAACATGCAGAAACACTATTTAAGTCATGCTACACCACACTTATAACAGCAACTGAATGCTCCTTTGAAAAGCATTCCATGGTATCACTGGATAAGATGCATAAAGCTTATTTAGTATACGAGTGAGAGCAATTCCCATGTCATTGACACTAATTTGCATAAACTGTAACCCCAAACACAGAGAAAGGGCTGAATCCTCAAAAGGCCTTTTTATTTTCCAGCAAATCTGTGTTTTGCTCCCAAGGTGAACCTGTTCTGAGCCAATTGCGGTTTAGTAGGACAAATCCAATAAGCTGCGTCCCTGTGAAATAAACACAAATCTAGGGCCCAGTCTGTCATTTGTCTTAAACAACCAGCCAACCATTTGCAGAGTCTCCATAGAATTTTATTGCTACAACTAATTCATGCATAAAGCAAGGTGATTCGCTCATCAGCAGTTAACACCTAAAAGCATGTTCTCTTTTAAAATATTGAAAAAGAGGCAGATCTAGCACTGAAGCAATGTAGTTCAAGGACCTGCAAAACCAATAAGTAAAATTGATTAGTGGGGTGGGGTCAGGTCAGGTCGAAGCCCGCGTTGTATCCTAGGGTTCACCGCCTGCCCTAGAATCTTTAGTAGGTGGATGAAGAGAAGGTCCCGGATCCCACCTTCTCCAAAGAGCTACCTCTGAAAAAGACCTCGCTGATCCAGGAGGTCAGTATGCCTCACTCTAAGAGCCTTCCAGGTACAACCGATCTCCATTAAAAAACCCACCCCAGTTCTGCGGCAAATGCAGCACCAAGTTTCAGAGTGGAGGGGCTCCCACTGTGCTGCAGTACATGATGAAGATTCAGTTCCTACTGAGGAGCAGGGGCTTCATAAAGGGGGCAAAGTCAGGACAATTGTCAAGGGGAACTTCCATCTCCAAGAATGTCCCCAAAACGTTTCTTTGTACCAGGTAAAGAGTCTGACTGAGTTGCCGGCAAAAGAGATGCACGTATACGGTCAGGCAGTGCTGAGGACTACTAATATGTTTAGTAATATGTAAACATTACAAATGAGCCCACCTGTCTTTCCAAAACAGTCATTTATACTCATTTCAGTGTGGGTATTAACACTGATTTAGACCATCTGTGTTATCCCAAAGTCTTCATAATGCATTTTAATAACATACATTTATTTATTTAGACGGTTCAGCTCTAGAGCAGACAGTAGAGAGTCAGGCAGTCCCAAGCTTATTATCAAACTCCTCTAAGATCACGACTCCCCATGTCCCAATGGAAGACCACGCTGCAAAAAAACATGAACTTGCCTTTTGCAGCAGAAAACCGAGAGCAAGAAACTGATAAGGCCACACACTTGATGAGAGACATGCTGGAGGCACAGAGCGACGTCTGTCGAGAGCAGCAGTGCGGGAGAAGCAGCGGGGATGGTACCAGGAAGATCAGAGGAAGTCAGGTATGCAGCAGAATGGCCAGAATGAACATGCGTGTCAGGCATTCTTCAGCAGGGCTAGATTTAGACAGATTTAGTTAACAGATACCCATGTTTTACTTTGTATGAAAAAAATGTTCATTCTCTCAAAACACACCCCCAGGCTGGAAACACAGCCTGGCAACTTATTTGCTCAACCCAGACCCTAATAGAAATATAAATTTCTGTATAAATTTGGCAAGCCTGTTAAAGTCAAATTAATTGTTAAACTGAGAGACCCTGAGAGGCATTTCATCAGTTGTTTCGCTCTGTTAGTGGTAGGATATTATCTATGTATCGCAGCTACTGAGATGATTGTTTTCTCAACATTCAATCCTTGGAGTCAATGTAAGGCACTAGATTGAGGTTGTAAGACCCTGGAGAGACAGGAGTTGGGCCTGACCATCGCATATCTAACACTAATAAAAGAGACAGGATTTATCCATCCAGGAATGGCCTGTTCGCTACCCGAGGACTATGCACAAACCCTGCAGTTTAAAGCAGTATTTCCCTATTCCGTCCATGATTTTGATCACTCCCAGCTCCCGGTATGTGGACTGTCTGGCAGGAAGATGGGAGGGAACAAAAGCGTGAACTGTCTGGAGTTGGAAAGCACTGATTTAAATCAAAGGAGCAGAACGCATTCACGTCATCAATTCTGATCGGTTCCTAAGATCGGGCAAGTTTGACGAGTACCGATCAAGTCATAAAATGTGATTACCGGCCAATACTGATCTTCGGCCGATCGATCGGAGTATCCCTAGTAACTATGTTTGTTCATGCTTTGCACACAAGTAGTAATTGAGTTACTGAGTTACTTTTGCCCTATCAAGAAAAGTGTTCATGCTTATCTATATGATTACACTTATAATACACTTATAATAATCATTAATCAATAAAAACATTTTAGGGACAGAGCATTTGCATTTGAAAACAAAAATTGATTGACACAAAGCTGATCAACTTAAGATTGCCATAGCATTGAAATCAATTTGGTTTGTATTTTTATTTTGATTTCTGTTCAGGGATTTTTCACTTTTTTAGGCTGATATGTTTTGGTTAGGGAACCGCAGGGTGTTTCATACCCCTTAAAACCATAATGGTATGTTCTAATCTATCATACCCCTAACCCCTCTGTGCTGTCTGTGGTATAGCCGGACCTAATCATGCAGGTGGACACTGAAACACACATGGACAACAGGAATGCTAAAACAACCAACTCTTCAGTTTTTCCTCACATTCACACGTTAATTCAGCATTTCATTTTAAGCCTAATATATTTTTGCTAAATCTGAGCCGCTTTATGTTTTTACTACAAACAGCATCTGTTCTGTGCTATTTCTAAAGCAGGTAAAATGCAAAATCCTGCAAGCATTTCAGTCCACCATTCTGTGTTCATTTGCTTGTAATCACTTTCTGCCAGCAAGCAAACCCATTACAACAAACTACCACTTTCCTATTGTGTCTTAATTGAAAACGTCATTAAAAACAACATTAGGGCTCTTTAAGGGGCAAGGAGTCCTAATCTTTTAAAAACCTTTTCCAGATGTTTGATTTTTCACATGCACTTGCACATTGTCCATTTATTATAATCTAATAAATAATAATAGAGATATTCATAAAGTAACCATTGTATATGCCGTTATTACAAACTACCACATCTTAATAACAGGCACCATCAACATCGTTGTACAATATTTGTTGGACACTCTATTTATGGCTTTGTTATTGCACATTGTCTGTTGGAATATGGTATTGCCCGGCTCATGAGAGCAACAAGTATGCTTTATGTATGAAGGTGCTGTGTGAACCCCCCTCCACCTTAACGGCACTGGTCATGTGACTACAGCACAGGCCGCAGACGTCCAATCCCAGCATCCACAGGTCATGTGACGTGGTCATGTGACTACAGCACAGGTCGCAGACGTCCAATCCCAGCATCCACAGGCCAGCCAAAGCAAATAGCCAATTATATTTCAATGGCCGAAGGTAGAAAAGATGTGGCTCTGTATTACTCTCTCTAATGATGTTTAATACCACACCCATGTACGGTGCTTCGGGATGACTCTGTTGTGAAAGGCGCTATATAAAAATAAATTTAATTGAAATTATTGAAAAGAGGGTCTCTAATGATACAATCCTCACCACGTTGTCATTTAGTTTGAAATTGTCATTGTCAGTTAACTTTTCCATTTATTTTTCCATGAATTTCATCATAATTTGGAAAACATGTTTTTAGAGTATCTCCTTCTATCTGACAGTCTCCAAATTGTGAACAATTAAATAAAAGAAAGACACTAGATGGAACAGAGACTGGGAAGAGTTCCTTTTTCATATCCGTGATGTCCATACTTTGGATATAAATTTGAAATCATTTTGTTTTTTTGTGTGTTTCCTCAGATATGGGAATACGCTTAAAGAAACCCAAAACACTACCAGTGCGAGTTTCATTGGGTTGACTGGACCTAGTAGCACTTAAAATGAGAATAATAAAGAATAAGAATGTGGTGTTGGTTAGATAACCCACTTAACCAGAAGTTTTTCCCGACATACATCTTAATATGCTAATAGTGCAATTTCAGTGTTAAATGATACAGAGCTCAACATCATGATCCCATTGTGTCTGATCCTTAGTTAACATAAGTACAGTAAGTCCCGGAGGTAGGCCTATGCTTTGTTGAAAACCATGTGTATTCCAGTTTAGCCTGAATTACTAGATTTATTCTAGCTCTAGGGACTCGCTAAAATGTTCTTTTTGGTGCACTTGATTTAGGGACACCGGTCTCTACGTGAAGCAAAATGGTATAAATCGCTGCTCTCTGCAAAGCTAATGAATATTCACACAGTGAACTTTTGTAGCACTAGTAACCTCACCAGAAAGAGGTATGTAAACTCGGCGCACAAAACAGCCTACCCAAAAAAAGCAGCGCTCTTGCAGCCTGGAAATAGTCCACAGTGGGAGTGAAAATGCGGTAAAAGGCACTAAAACATAAGCGGAATAAAGAATCAAATACAGATTAGCGCTATCAACCCAGCTCGCAAGGAACCGTCAGAGTATTACGCGCCCATTTTAACGCCCTCCCCCCCAAGAAAACAAAAAAAAGAAGCCAAGAATTTAACAAACATAAAAAGCGCGCAATCTTTATGAAGACGCAATTAAACAGTATGTTTCAAATACCACATTTTAAAGGAAACGGATCTCTAGCTTCCCCAGCCAGAGACGCAGTGGACGCCGCTGCTTAATTGCCTACAGCTGAAATATACGATAATCACTTTGTTTCCACGGTGTGTTTGAGAAGTTATACATATTCACACTACATTAAAACGTGAGATGTGTTCTGTCGTTGCTCGATTTTGTCTGTTGTTGGAGTCGAGCCCTGCCGGGTGATTGAGTAGAGATCCACACCGGAGACGTCGGAGGAGTTTGCAAGTGCCACAAGTTTATTTAGCAATCTGATTATAATCAGGGAGCGACTATCTGACATACATCCAGCATGTGCATCAAGTGGCTCTCTCAAGTACCTATCTGCTCAGCTTTCTTATAGCCCATTTGGGCTTCTCTCCGTTATTTACTCGCGCAAAAAACACGTCACGTTTTTTGGGGAACATAAGAGGACAGTGCGCGGGAAACAGGCAGTTCTGTTCTTGGAAAATAAATGAACAGCTTCGGCTTACAACCGGTCTCGTGTCTTCCTTAAAACACGACACTCCCCTCTTGCCATTGTTCCTGCTACGTGACAGCCACGTATTTTAACTTTGCTCTAGTTTAGGTGTTAGAAAGTGTGCTTTTCCTTTCTCTCCTTCACTGGCCTTGTTCCTTCTGCCTGCACTTCTCCTTATCTCATGAGCTTCCCCATCTGGCTGGGACAAGCTGCCTTGTTTGGGTGCGAGAAACATCTTATTTTGACTTATTTTAGTTTCCTGGAGCTGTCCTTCGAGTTACCTTTGGCTTGGTATGCCTTATACCTGTTCTGATAATTAATGGTCAGACTCCTGTAAGGTTCTGACCCCAACACTGTTGAGTTACATTTCGTCGAAGCCTACGTATAATTTTATTATAACAATGTTACATTACGCATTGCCCCTCGGGGACAAATAAAGTTTTTTTATTTGAATAGCAATTAAATTAGGTTAATTTTCTTATGCCAGTGTAACCGGTGGATTCCTGCCGACACTCTGCGTTGTGTTTTGAGAATAGGCAGGCGTGTTGGGTGCAGAGGAGAAGGAAGAAACAGACGTTGCAGCCGTCTTCGGCGTTTATTGGGACTTCTCTGTTGGATACAATAAAAGGGGAATACACCGTCTACGTTGTGCTCTCTCTCGTGCTCTCTCTTCCCGCGTGTGCGTTACCGCGAAAGGGCAGAGGAAATACACACATTACATACACTGGGCACAAATGGGAATACACAAAAAAAAATGAATAAACCAAATACAATCGAAAACATACTTGTTGGATACAATAAAAGGGGAATACACCGTCTGCGTTGTGCTCTCTCTCTCGTGCTCTCTACACAAAGTAGAACAAATGTGCATTTTACATCTTAACATCCATATAAGCCCTACTTATCTTGTACAATATATATATGCAACTAACTATTTTGGATAACAAATATATTGACCCAAGAGCACCCGCCCCTAGATCCTCACCTCTTCCCGCGTGTGCGTTACCGCGAAAGGGAAGAGGAAATGAGATCATGTCCCTTATAAAGGGGAAATGAGAGGGCGGGGCGATGCGGAACAAGAGCATCACGGGAAAACTAAGGGATATTGTATCCATTCGGTAAAACAAAAAAAAAGAAAACAGAATCTTGAATAATTATAAATAAAATTGCAATAACAACCTGTTACACCAGACAGCATCTATGATTATGCTCAATCCTCGACAAACGCTGGTTGCCTCCTGTGGCTTGAAAAAATTGCTGGAGTATCAATCTAAACGTAAACGATTTCTTGATGATATTTAATAAAACACACTTGTAAACGTAATTTATTGACGTAAACTGTTGCTGCAACAGTAACGGCGAAATCGTCCGGGGTAACTTGTAACTGCACCATCACGATTGCGTCATCGGCCAAACAGCTGAGTTATACGTCATAGGGGGAAGGAATTCGCGCGCGGGGAGCGACTGGGCATTACAGGTATCGATGTATGCCCAACGTCATGGAATTACGAAAAACCACCAATTCACGTGCAACATTTTTTCTTTTGTATTATATGGTCTGTTGATGGTTTGCTGTCAGAATAGCATTACAATAATTGTAATGCTTGCTTTACAATTACAATGTTTGCTAGAAAATCTGTTAAGAATATTACACATTCTTAAGATTATATGCTACATAAATATAAGTCCTTGGTGGTACTGCAGTGTTATTTATAGAGGACAAAGGAGTTGGAAAAATGTATCTAATAAAAATACTTACCATAAGACAAAACGTGCATTGAGGTGTTAATGCCGCCCGAAGAGCCGTTTTGAGATACTAAGTCGTTATTACGGAAAGTTTGTCATTATAATGATTTACGTGATGTTTTTTTTTCCATCATAGTGGCGGAAATGACCTTGAATAGGTTCTTAAACATTTGCCTGAAAGGAAGCACATCTCAGGCAGTCAATACTCTACAAAGGGCAGCATGGCTGAAGACCATCAGATGGCACCAAGGAGCTCATAACTCAACCCCAGACTCGTAGCCAGGACCCAGAGACGCAAAGTTCAGGTCCAGTGAGTACAAATACAGACTGAGGTTTTATTTCAAACAACCAGTTTAGTATGGAGTCACAATCACAGAGTACTCAACTGGTTGGTTAAAATAAAACCTTAGTTTGGATTTGTACTTTCTGTATCGGAATTTTCCACCACTGCCAGGACCAAAAAGTATAGTCAGTGTGCCACAAGTCACTAGAGCTCGGGGGGGGATATATTTTCTCAAAACACATGAGAAATTGTGGGGTCTCCATCTGACGTTGTTATAATTCACTCAGAGAAACTCCATCTGACCCTGTTTCGGAGAGGGATGTACAAACCTGTTCTTTGTGCATGATGAGGTTCCATTGCCAAAGGAACCCCGTCTTTCACCGTAATTTTTGGAAGCCATGTGGCAGAGTCATCTATGGAGGAAGAAACAGCAACACAAAGTAGGTTTTCTGTCAGGTCCCCAGTGAAGAGGAGGATGTGAGAATTGCAGCAAAGACTGTGCGACTCAAGGTCACATCTCTGCAAAATTCCAGGAAACATCATTTGTGTCAGGTTGTCATGTAAATGCATTACTGGTATAAGTTCATAAGAATTTCCCATATATTCTGTAAATACAAGAATGCTCTTAATTAAATATATTTTAGTGATTCGTGCTCTTCTGTAATGTACTGTGGCAGATGAATATCAGCAAGGCAATGGTGTGTCTTAAGGGTCCAGCTCCGTTCTTATGGATGAAGGGGTAGCTGCAGTTCCTGATGTGGCAGTTGTCCGGAAAGAATCCTCCTTTGTGGAACCAAGTGACTCACTAGCCATTTTGGAGGGAATTACACAATAGTCTGATGTGAGAAATGTCAGTGAGAAGGTATCTTCTGAAGAAGAAGCCATGGGAATAACAGCGAAGGATGCTTACTGAACAGGAGGATGCTGAAATGGAAGTAGTTGGACCTGAGAAAGTGGCTGCTAAAACATCATTTGAGGTGCCAGTCACTCCCCTGGCATCTTGGTTTAATCCAGGGTTCCATGAGTGTGGAGTTCGCATGCTCTCCCTGTGTCATCATGGGGTTTCCTCCAGGTATTCTGGTTTTCCCCCACGATCCAAAAACGTGCTGAGGTGGATTGGCATTACCAACTTGCCCATAGGTGTGCATGTGTTAGTGAACAGTGTGTGAGTGTGCCTTGCAATGGGTTGGTGCCCCATCCTGGGTTGTTCCCTGCCATGTGCCCATAACTTCTGGGATGGGCTCCAGACCCCCGTGACCTTGAATAGGATAAGTTGTTTCAGAAAATGGAGGAATGGATGGATAGTCACATCCTTTGTCATGTTCAAAGTTCAAAAGGTGCTGCATAGATCCAGCCTTTTAAAGACCATCTTTTAAAAGACCACTTGTCCATCTTATGTCAAAGTCAAAGTAAACTTTATTGTCATCTCAGCCATATACAAGTATACAGAGAGGTGGAATTGCGGAGCTCAGGGTCCACAGTGTAACAAAATATGTGTACAAAAATGAGAGTGAAATATATTAAAAACATAAGACATTGTGCAAAGCCATGTAGGTCAGTGCAAAACTAATACAAGAAGTGTTAAGCAATAAATATGTTCATTAATGCAATGTGTAGTATTTTTTACTTTATTTTTCGCAGTATGGGTACTATATATAGCAAAGCACAGTACGAGGTAGTAAAGAATATAGCAAGATGATTCCTGGGCGACAGCATGGCGTTGAGGGGTCTAACAGCCTGGGGGTAAAAACTAACCCGCAGCCTGGCAGATCTGGCTCTGATGTTGATCTTCTCTTGGATGGCAAAAGTCCATATGAAAGGTGTGAAAGGTCCT
This sequence comes from Stomatorhinus walkeri, assembly GCA_026784285.1. Classification (NCBI taxonomy): domain Eukaryota; kingdom Metazoa; phylum Chordata; class Actinopteri; order Osteoglossiformes; family Mormyridae; genus Stomatorhinus; species Stomatorhinus walkeri. The sequence continues at coordinate 5,062,967 of JAODUD010000082.1, read as the reverse complement.
TCACAATGCTGCAGGCCTTGTACATGCTGTGTTTGTGTCCTGTAGAGAGGGGAGAGGCACCCCAATAATACTCTCTGCCGTCTTCACTATCATCTGCAAGTGTGTGTGTTTGGATAGGTTGCAGTTGCCGTAGCAGACAGTGATGCAGCTGGTTAGAAATCTCCAAGAGACATTGAGAAAGATGATGTTCAGTCCTGAGGACCTTGAAATTGCTCCTGTAGCTGCAGTTGACAGTATTATGGATCAACTCACATTGTTACCCAGCTGGAAGAATGGTCTCTGTCAACATTCATCAGAGATGGAGTCACACAAGCAGCCTTGGAGGAAATAAATGATAGAATAAGCTATGAAAAAGACATCTTGAGAAAAGAACATCCAGAATCAGCTGTAGCCAGCCGGCCTGAAATGAAAGGTACCGTATACCTATGAGTACATTTTATCTTTTTTTATGATTGTAATGGCACTGGTGGACTGTTATGAGTTACATAAATCAGATGAGTTGGGTTACCACCTAATCCATGTCAGGAGGGACACGATGAACTACTCCGGGTTTTACAAACTACTGTAAAACCGAAAGGCTACTGTGCTGGGCTAAATTATTTGGTTCTTGTACTTTTACTGGTTTGTTTCCTTGATTGACAGACTCATCCAGCTGTTTAACATTAGTGACACACACGTGATTATTGGAGACTGATCAACTGGCACACAGCAAGAACTCAGTGCTTAAGTGAAATCTGGGTCTTTTTAATTGAAATGGTTGAGATGGTAGTTTACAAACCCTGCTGTAGTGTCCCTCCTGACATGCATTAGGTGGTCACGCTACAGCTAAGCCATACTCCCTCTATTCAGAATGCATCAGGTCAGAATATCAATCCAATATGTCAACCCCTAAAAAAATCTTTAATTTCTTAAAGTCTGAGTTTTATGATAGAAAGTGACTACAGTTAAATAGACTGAACAAGTTGTATTAAACTGAGATGTATTAATGTGACTCCTTCAGGCCACAAGTTTCCACCAAAAGTCACAAGTCTGTCTTAAAGACGATTAACCATCCATTCAGACACCATGAACCCCACAAGAGCTTTAAAGCACAATACATCTTATTGTCAGGCAACAATCTCTTGTTGTTTGGTTTGGAGAATACACTATATTCGGTAAAGAAAGACCTGTTGTGCAAGGAAATACATGTGTCATCTTAAGCAGAAGAAGAAATTCCAGGTGAAGTCTTGGAGGAATTAACTTAGCAAATCAACTATTAAAGGAGACATATCAGCACCAAAGCTTTTGAAACCATGGAGATGGAAACAGCACACAGAAGGACTTCACTCAGTCCACCCAAGCTTTCTTGACAAACGTTTCCTTTGTCAGGTGATCCAACTACCTGACATGCATTTATCAATTGAAGTCATTCTAATCTGTCAAGGATATGGCTTGGTTTCTGTTTGTTACTAGACTTTTAGAAGTAGATTTCCCCATTCATGGTTAACAAAAGCCAATTTTTACTGTGCACCCTGTCAAAATTGTTCCTGTCGCTCAGCAGCAGAAAACTGCTGAAAATGGAGAAGCTGCCCAAACTGTTCCCCAGAGTCCAGTCCATCCTGTCTTGTCACTGCATCACCTTGGACATGAAACTGATGAAGACACATTTTCCACCAAAGTGTTACTGTAGCCACTGTTTAATGATACTACTTACCTTCAGGCCTTTGGACCGGGACACACCTTTGCTAGCTAAGAAGTCATCCTAGTTCTCTGTATCCTGGAATCAAGTCAAAAGCTGAGTGGACCCCAACCTCTCATGCATCCATTGAGTGGTTATCTCAGCTGTTCCTCAAAAGGCTGGCACCATGTACCCATCTCATCTGGACATCAAAATACCAAATTGCTATCTGTTCTTGGATGAAAACGTGGTTGAGGAAGATCAAAGAAATGCACATGGAACATCTGCCTTGGTGACAAGAAACCCTCCCAGTGTGTTGTCCCTTTCGGTCTCGCATGTGGCTTAAGTGGCCCCAGCTGAGGATGCCAAACCAGGCAGCTCTTTCAGGTTCTTACCGATATACTAAATGTGGTTTATTCACCCGTGGTCATCCGAGTCATTTCTGATAATGAGTTCAGGGTTAAATATGGTGGTAGGTCCAGGAAGCATTCCAACAGGACTTCTGAAAATCTGCAGTGGTCCATGATGTCCGGAATGAATAAACAACACACTCACAGATTATTATACATATCTGAGAACTGTGAGACGTCAAACACAAAGATGGGAGGTTGTGTGAGGCTCATTATCAGTACTAAACAGACGCTTTATCTCAAGGACTGAAGAAAACAAGAGATGACGCGCAAAGCCCTAATGAAGAAGCAGACATGTTTTTGATGCAAGGTAAAATCTTTATTTTGAAGCAATATAAATTCTTTTGGAATACTTATTGTACATAACGGTTAAAAACTAATCTGTCAGGACCACGCTTATGCCTGTTCCTACTGTTAGTTTTATATATTTATAATGGAATTTACCTAAGCTAATATACAACAGACAAATGGCAGACATGACTCAAACTAATCAACTAGAGTGTTAACCAGTGGTTAGTGATAAACACCAAGACTCCAAGCCTGGGTGGACGACTGACCCAGTTATTTCAGATTAAAACCACTTAACTGAACTGACCGATAACTTGGCCAGGCAAACCCGATCAAGCCTAATTCCTGTCAACAGGAATTACGACAATTGTCAACAGGACGATCTAATTAGCCAGTCATCCCTGAGGCGGAGCCAAGAGGAAACATATACAGCACTATCACACAAATAGCACACAATGGAGGCCATCTCTGAGGGGGTGCCAGGTTAACAAACCATCATCACCACCTCATCTCTCCTCCCCATGCCAGCAGTGAAGTTTGCCTGTTGCACAACATGGGGTGCTTCTCAATATGCGTACTTGACCATACTTGTATTCTCCTGTACCCATATTACATCATCTTCCATTGCCGAAGTCCAGTTCCAATGCATAGAACAAAAGTACGGAGGACGGTAAAAATCCTCGGATGTCGTTCTTCCCCCACCACAAATATCAAAGATGCATCAGTTGCCAAATGAGAACAATCCCATGATTCATTGCGCCCCAAGTTCATTCTTGCGAGGCAAGTTAGCAAGACTGCCCTTGTCAAGACCACAAGTACGATCTTTACATTCTCGGTATTGAAGAACACCCAGGGTCTTCGACTGGCACTGCCACAACGGTCCCAACTCTTTGCAGGTAGAAGTGAGGTGACCAGCGTGATGCCCGACAGATTTATTCCAGCTCAGAAAACATGGGCCGGTTTTGTCCATACAGTAAATAACCACACACATTCTTAAGACGCGATACAGCTCACAAAAAACTTGGAAGGGAACCACAGCAGCATGACGGAACCACAACAACCCAGTCAGTTTGTAAAACGTCTCCGCCCATTGGGGTCAAATGGTCAGAGGGCAGGGTTTTCTAAATTCACAGAATATTGCTGTTTGTTCTGCATAAGTGACAAAGGGACACCACAATCTCTTTGAGGTAAACAAAAAACTGCAACATCATGGTGGAAGTAAGCATCACTGTCGAATTATACCTAATGTTTGCTTGTTGTACAGAGATGGGGAAGAACCAATGGACTAATTTTACAAATGAGACCCAAATGAGATCATTAATAGATGTTCAAACGTAGCATCAATGGTGACATGATTCCTGAAGTAGGATTCTGGAATGAGAGCACGTAAAGAGGGTTATCTGTAACATCAACCCTGTATCTACTGTACCTAACAGTGGAAGTGATGGCGCAAACCCATCCTTTCAGACAGCTGTACACAAATTACAGATCAGTCACAACAGGAGAATGAGCATGAGCTGGTTCTGCTTCAGTGAGACCTTTGATATGTCACAGGACACAATGATCGTTCCTCAGGCTAGAGATGAATTCATGCACACAATGCTGCAACTGGACCGAATCTGTGAACTACAGCGATCCTACGGGGAACTCCGCTGGTTCCTCTGTAGTGCTCCTGATGTAAACACGACTCCTAATACAAACGCAATTTCTCGGTTGAGAAGCGAACAATCCCAAAAGATTAATGCCATGTAAAAAAAAATGAAACAGCTTTAAAAAAAAAAAAAACAAGCTTAAATTCCGAGATGAACATGAGAAAATTCTCTTTATCCTGGGAATGAGAAGTTAATAAATATGAGGGAGCCGGGTGTAGTTCCTGTCCCAATATCCACCAGAGTAGATCCAGTCCCGGGAACCATTGTGGGGGTTGGGTGCCTGGTGGAACCACCTAGAAGACAAGAGCACAGCAGTTAAACCATTAAAGCTGGGCATGATGTGTATGTCATACCTAATCACACATAATTACAGATTATAAAGCCAGATCACAGACCATACAGTCCAATTACTGATCCATAATCAATCAAGCTGATCACAAATCACACAAAACCGATCACAGGCTACAATGTTCAATTGGAAACACAGCAATATGTATAAAGAACAATTTATACCAACATGAACATCATTTACACATCATTTTCTTTGACTGCCTAAGACTTATGCACAGCATTGTAATGGATAACAATGTTTGCAAAATACAATATTTTTGAATCACATTCTTTATGGCATGAAATCTACAAAATGTTTCTTTTTAAAAGAATTTGTCTGGTCTAATCAATACATCTTCAAATTAAATGGGAGACAAGGTCTCAGTTGCAGTGCTCCACAGCTCCAGCAGGTGGAGTTACAGCACTGCTGTCTCACATGCACTGCACACCAAAGCCACGGCAGCCAGCATCAAGCGGGTCAAACCTGGGCCCAAGGGCAGGGCTACTTGTCAGGTCACGTGGGGGGAGCCAGCAACACGGAGTGCATTACCAAACACACAGTACAGAGCAAATAAGCGCAGCTATCAGCCAGCACAGGAAATGGCGTGAGGCCTGACAGGAGAAAGTGTGCACTGTACACATGACCCAAAAGGGTCATGTCTGCTAACGAGCAGCTAACATGACTGGGAATTCATTAGCGATGCAGCTGCATTTGCCTGCATACGCTCTTCAGACTGTTTTGGGTCATTAAATCAGAGCGTGCCCTTTGCTGACCGGAAGGAGCCACACCAGCATTTTGCTGGTATCACACAGAAGACACAGCGACACTCGAGCACCGCGACTCGTCACTGAGCAGGGTGCCTGTTAACCGGCGCGCTAACCTGCTCTTCCAGTCTTCCCCCGTCTTGGCACGCTCCTTCCTCGAAGTCCTCTGCTTCTCCTCCAGCCTCTTCTTCTCCTTACTAGCTTGATCTTTAAAAAAAAAAAAAGACCGTGAGAGATCTTACCATCCATCCTTTCTGGAACCGTCTATCCTGTGCAGGGTCACAGGGGGCAATGAGCACAAGGAGAGGAATAACCCACCATTCACACCTACGGCCAATTTGAGAACTCCAATGAACCTGTGGGGGAGAACCGGGGAACCCAGAGAACCGGGGAACAGCAAAGGGAGGAACATCACACTCCACACACAGAGAACCCTGGCAGAGACTCAAACCCAGATCCCAGAGGTATGAGGTAACCTTGCTAACCACTGCACCACCATGCCGCCCCGGAGAGCTTATCATTTTGCCATTTTTCAACGTGCCGTGAGTTCACAATTCCATAAACACCACAAAATGCACAAATAGATTCTCATGTATGATCATTCATCTATTCATGCACCCATACATTTTAATTCTAATCATGTATCCTGGTTAGGATGGGGGTGAGGGGCTGGAGTCTTTCCCAGGCAGCACTTGCTAGACAGGACGCCGGTCCACATACAGACAGCATGATACACTATAGACAATTTAGGAACAGTATGCACAGGTAGGGATCATAGGTAATGCCCGCTGGTGTTGTGAAGGTTTAACATTTACAAAGATAACGTTTGGGCATGGTGTGGGACATGGGGGGAGAGGGTCAGTCTTGTTGTTAAGCTGTTTTTGACAGTACCTATGTCTCCATTCTCGAACGCTCGCATGTCAGGCCGGAGCCGGCAGTCCGTCACTGGGATCACCCCCTCCATGCCGTCCTCCAGCTCGTTGAGCTGCATGGCGAAGGTCGAGAAGGCGTACATCTGCAACAGGGGCAAGGGAAGCAGGCAATGAGCAGCGATGTCCAGGAGGGGGCAGACATGGGTACTCAGATAAATCGTACCTCCCTCCCCAGACAATAAATAGCTAGCAAGCAGAGCCAGAAGATCGTATCTAGCTAGCTGGTGAGGAGAACATGCTGCTTCAGCATCTCCTGAATAATGAATATTTTTATTTGATAGTGTAGTGACTGTTTGTGGCCAACAGGAGGCGAAAAACAGCTCCCCTGGATGTACTTGGGGCTCTGACCTGCGCTGTGTTTTCGGGTCTGGGTGTGACCCTCCACAGCAACTCACTGCCCGGGATCACCTGCACTGTCTCCGACTCCGGAATGGGCATCTCCTCAGACTCTTCATCCGAGCCATGCTGCATTGGATGGTCAGAACCCCCAGGCACGCATAGAATCTCACTCCACAGGCAACAAACATGTGACAGATTTATAACACCATTACCAAGCGGAGACACGGAAGTCGAGACCTCCGAGGAACGGGGAGAGAACCCGTGAACTCCAAAATGTTAGTACTATTTGCACAATTTTTGGTTTGTTTCTGCTGTGGCACTATCAATTATTCTGATGCCCGACGAGTACAAAGAGATTTAAAAGATGACTGGCTTGTGTGCCATTGGTTCTAGAGGACGTGACCAACACCTGCAACGCTGAGTGGTCATGGTGAGTGGTGTCAAAATAATCACAGGGATGATGGAAACAGGCACGGCGACGCCAGTGTACCATGCACCCCCCTTCCTGGGGCCACCCTAAATCAGCCCCCCTCACCGGTTTGGCTCCCTTCTTTTCCTCAGTACTCTTCTTGTCTGCTTTCTTGTGGGCGTCGTACACGGCCGGGTCCACTGTGTACAGGCACTCGGTCCACTTCCCGTACAGGGCACACAGCTTCCTTTTGCTGCGTCGGGAGACACGTGTCACATGACAACACGAGGTCACATTGGGTGACATTGAGGCTGCTGGGTCCTAGCACCGGGCCATGGGATTTAACGTTCACCTTTTGTCTAGCAGGTACCCTTCTACCTTGTGCAGCTCTTTACCAAACAGACCACACCGCTTGAAGGTGAGGCTGCATTTCTCTCCGGTCCTGTATTGGAAACACAGTCCTAATAAGCATTTCACATTCATTTATATTAATAGGGTGCCCGTGTTTGGCCCTGACTCAATGCCGGCATTCAGATTTCTGTACTCTGACATTGTCGGTAAAATCAGTGATTTGCGTGATGTGCATGTGGTGATGGTCTAGTGTTTTATAAGAATTTAATTCTATTTAAACCTCTGGCACACATTTACAGGGATCTCAAATCATAATATATTCTAGATTAGGACAGAATGATTTAAGGGAAGACATTTTTATAAAGCAACGGTAATTTCGTATATTGTCAGTAACACTCTGTATTAATCAACTTCTGTTCAGTAATGAGAACTCCATACTTTTATTCATTATAACCAAGTAATGGTAGCTGTCACCCTGGTAGATTACACATATTTTACTGATTCACTTTGTGACAAAATTGTTCTAGTTAATTTGTTTGCCAAACATCTGAAATAAATCACATTCTGGGTGAATAAATTGCACTTTTCTGTTTTAATTTAATTCAATTAGCAGGGTTTCCAGCCAGCGTGCATGACGACAGCAGCAAAACGGATTCGGATATGATCAGCCGGCCGAGGCGATGTTCCTCTCGGAGGACGGACATGACGGATCGCCCACTAGCCGCCGCGCTCACGGTCGTCTTACTTGTGGTTCACAACCTCCACGTTTCCATACTGCTCGATCCACAGCTGGCCCACGATGATGTTGTGGACGCAGCAGATGGGGTTGGTCCACGTGTACGCTTCATTGTGCCTGCAGACACAGAACGTCACCTACAATCACGGAGGCATTTCCACAGACCACTGAGCTTCAGAGCATTTTTTTTTTCGGGGGGTGGGGGGTGCGAGGAGATGCTGTATAGTCAGGTCACTTGACTTGACAGACGCAATTCAGTCAGGAAAAGATGACAGCATTATTTATTATGGTTATTTATGATTATTGTTTAATGTTTAATGTTAGTTGTTTAATGTTTAATGTTTTGTCTGTTTATAGTCTTGTCCCTTGTTTCACAGTTTTGGAGCTAGGCAACCAAGTATTTCGCTGCCAATTGTATTGATCATTACAGTGAATATCACAAATAAAACTCTGACTGATTGATTGATTTATTGATCACATGATCAAACAATCAATTGATCAATTGATTGATACAGATGGCCGAAAGTTCAGTGAGGGGGTCTCGCCTGAGCGAGGACTCACATAGGAAGCTCCAGGGTAATGATCCCTCGAGGTTCAGCCTCCACACTTTTGCCCCAGAACTTCAGCTTGGGGTAGATGGAGCCGTGGAAGACAAAGTTGTTCCCGAGGCCCTCGGCATGGAAGGCGCTAACGGGGGGGTGGTGGCTCACCTGCTCAGACATCCACCTGAAGGCCAGGTCTTCTCTGAAGGGCACCAAATACCCGTCGCATCAGCACACCGTCATCAGGAGCAGCGTTTCTCAACCCAGTCCTCAGGGACCACTAGACGGCCCACACTCTTTCAGCACCCAGAACACCTGTACCACGTATTTAGTGTTCTTGATTGTTTGGTTCAGGTGTGGACTCTCTCAGGGTCCCTGAGGACTAGGTTGAGAAAGAATGATTTAGAGCAACACGCACTGAACAAAAACTAAAAAAAAAAAAATATATTAAAAAATCCAGCAGTCAAAGCCATCAGCGAAGTGGAAGGTTAACGGTAAAAGCGATAAACGCCATTTTTATCCCATCCTCTCCGGTCCCAACGGCACACTGGCCACACTGGTGCAGTCCTACCTGATCAGCTCATATGTCTCCCCCAGCAGGGGGTTGAAGGGTTTCCCCGTCCTCTCCCACTGCGAGGCCACGGCAGACACTGCAAACGCCGCCACGCACTGGAAATGCGCCGCGATACAAATCAATCACGGTCACTAGTGCGTTCAAAGCAACCGTAACCAAATGTGGGATCTTCACATGCTCTTCTAAATGGTCATTTGAGGGACATGCTCAGTCACGCACAAAGAACACCGTTCATGGTTGCCCGGGCAACGTGAGGTCATGAGTGGTCCCGCACCCAGCACATGACCTCGTTGGACCAGGCAGGGTTAGGGACAATACCAAAAGCAGAGGATAGACTTTCAGATTTGGGGAAACAAACCTTAATTATTTCAACACAATGGCCTGTTTATTGGAGGGATGAATGAGCCCCGTCCCCCAGTTCCTACGCCCCTGAGTGGTACCTTTAGCCTCTCGATGGAGTCGGACGAGCTGTTGGCTTGGTGGATGAGATACGTGTGCTCCATGTACTCTGATATGCGCTGCAGGAAGCTAAGCGGCTCATTAAAGACAACGGGCATGGTGATCTTGGACAGCTCCTGGAGAAGACGGAGGGTGCGGAATACATGAGATAGAAACAGAAAAAGAGAGCAGCTGGTCAACCCCCCCCCCCGCCCAACAGTACCAAACAGCAACCGGGAGAGAGATGGGGGAACAGAAGAAACTGCTGAGATGGAAAAAAACATTATTAACTGAGCTACAAAGACATCAGAGCACAGGCAAGTGATTAAAGCATCCCAATTAAGCAGTGAAATAATGCCAAACTGAGCAATTAAGCAGGCCAACTTTCTGATGTTTATTTTTGTAACATTGACACAGGCTGGAATAGGGATCGGGGGGCGGGGGTCGTGGTTTGCTCATCCACATGCTCAGGCTCTGTGGATGTCGGTACAGGCCGAATCTTACTTTGAGTTCCTCTAAATCTGGCTTTTTGTGTGCTGAATAAAAGAGCTTGGTTGCCCCTATATATAGGCAGACATTGAAATGACCAGAATCTGGCTCTGCATTAGCTAGAAAAGCGTAAGCCGGCAATTTGTGCTATAAGTACTTCTCGGCATTCAGAAACAGTCCGTAACAGCTTTTAATTAAAATACATTTTTTGATTTGGTCCCATTTTTCAGAATATTGTGTGTGCGCTGCCGATCCTGCTCTAAGTGCCACGAATCACAAAAGAATTGTTTGCGACAATTAAAATTTCTGGCCACGAGCCAACAGGAAACTCATAATATAATGAGCTTCGGAAAGAATTAGCGGCATAATGAAATGGGCGTTTTCCCGGCGCGAAGGACCAGAGGGCAGGGCAGTATGGAAACGAGATCAGGTGTATCGAATCTGCAAAGTCCTTAACCATCGCATTGTGAGCAGAACGAACACCGTATGGGTTTTGGGATTCTGTTAATCCATCACTGACTACACACCCCTCTCAGAGGCTCTAAATCCAGCATGGGAGGGGGAGGGAGGGGTTCCAGGACAGAGGGGGACTCACCATCCCGATGCACTTTTTAAGGATGCTCCAGATGCTGACATCATTCCGGGATATCATCGGCACTGGCAGGGTAGTTCTGAGAACATACACCGGACATGAAATCACCACCAGAGAACAGCCGGCGCTCGACCCAAAATGCATAAGTGCGGGAAGTCCCGATGTCGTTGGCTAATGCACTGTGATGAGACATGGAGCCCTGCAGTGATGGTCCGAATGGCTCACAATAAAGCTGACTTAGCCGCATGCTAATGCTCCAGAAGCTCTTTGACGGGAATGGTAACACCAGGACAGGTAGTGCACAGCTGTATCTCACATCTCACCTGCTTCCGATGCAGCAGAAACACTCAAAAATGCCGTTTCCATCATATTCTCTGAACTACACCATCAAGCCAAAATATCAAACCAGAGCCATGTGCGCAACATAGACAAAAATAATGGGACTCCTGAACAGTGGCATAGCCATACACAGTGCATAAGGTGTGTACTCGAGTGAAATCCCATGAGTCCTGTGCTCATGATTAGGAGTCTACTTACTTATTTATACATGTTGTGACAGCAACGGTTGGTTGGCGTTCCGCACACGGTGGTAACAACTTATTGTTCCCATGTACTGTAAGGAATTCAAAATCGCGCTGCAAATATAACATCAGTTTAACCCTGACCATCAAATCCAGACCATCAATTTCAACAGCATTCTGAAGTTCTGTTTTTGGCAATTAAAAATAAAATCACTGTAATCGCAGTGAATTAGCTAAAATGTCTGCAATAATTGAAAATCATTTAAAATACAGTATATACAATATATTGTTAAAAACCTTTTCTTAAAAAACACAAAAATAGGTTGGGCCATGCCGCAGTTGGGTGCACTGGGAGCTTGGAGGTAAAAGACTGGATATGCACGGTACGCCCCCCCCCCCGTCGAAGATTCCCGGCTACGTCAGTGCATTACACACACATGGAACTTGAATGACGTTCCATTCTTAATCCATCCATCCATCCATTTTCCATACCCACTTATCCTACTGGGTCGCGGGGGGGTCCGGAGCCTACCCGGAAGCAACGGGCACGAGGCAGGGAACAACCCTGGACGGGGGGCCAGCCCATCGCAG
>JAODUD010000082.1:5035939-5051251 GCA_026784285.1 Stomatorhinus walkeri | reverse complement strand
CACCATTCACACACACAGGCACACCTACGGGCAATTTAGCAACTCCAATCAGCCCCAGCATGTCTTTGGACTGTGGGGGGAAACTGGAGTACCCATTCTTAATCCACAGGAATCAACATAGAGTTGCCCACCCCTTTGCAGCTATAACAGCTGCTATTCTCCTTGGAAGGCTTTCCACAAGATTCTGGAATGTGCCCGTGGGAATTTTTGCCCATTCCTCCAGAAGAGTATTTGTAAGGTAAGGTACTGATGTCGGACATGAAGGCCTGGCTCACAATCTCCATTCGAGTTCATCCCAAAGGTGTTCAGTGGGATTGAGGTCAGGGTTCTGTGTGAACCAGTCAAGTTCTTCCACACAAAACTCACCCAATCATGTTTTTGTGGTACAGTCATGTTGAAACAGAAAAGTTCCTATAAAGTTGAAAGCATACAATTATCCAAAGTGTTTTGCTATACTGAAGCAGAGATCCCTTCACTGGAACTAAGGGCCCCAGCCCAACCCCTAAAAAAACAACCCCATACCATTATCCCTCTTTCACCAAACTGTATAGCCGGCACGATGCAGTCAGGCAGGTAATGTTCTGCTGGCATCTGCCAATCCCAGATTGGTCTGTCAAACAGCCAGACAAAGAAGCATGATTTGTCACTCCACAGAACTTTTCCACTGCTCCAGGGTCCAATGGCAGCGTGTTTTATACCACTCCATCTTACGCTTGGCGCTGCACTTGGTGACGTGAGGCTTGCATGCAGCTGCTCAGTCGTGGAAGCCCATCACATGAATCTCCTAGCACACAGTTTTCATGCTGGGGTTAATGCCAGAGGAAGTTTGGAACTCAGTTATTGAGTCAACAGAGTGGCTCAGCACTCGTCCACCCACTCTGTTACCTTATGGGGTCTGCCACTTTGTTGCTGAGTTTCTGTGATTCCTGAACACTTCCACTTTGCAATAATACCACTTACAGTTGACCGTTGAATATCTAACAGGGAAGAATTTTACAAACTGACATATTGCAAAGTGGGCATTTTATGACAGCACCGCATTTGAATTCACTAAGCTCTTCAGAATGACCCATTCTTTCACAAACATTTGTAAACCTGACTGCATGACTAGGTGCTTGATTTTATACACCTGTGGCAATGGGTCTGAATGAAACACCTGAATTCAATGAGCAAGAGGTGTGACCTAATACTTTTGTCCATATAGTGTATGTCAAAAATTTTGAAGCACAGAGATAATTTATTCACTGATTGTTTATCACACCACACACCGACGATGTCACAACCACAGAATGAACAAATGTATACCAGTCTGGGCAATTCGTCAAATGCCTGCAAGCAGGAAGCTCTTTCCATCACCATTCCTTCAATTTGGGTTTTATTATATTGCATCCAGAGCCTATAATTAAGGTTCTTGAGCACATATTGCCAGGCCAGCTCCAGCGACAAGAAAACCCATCTCATTGTGAGAAACATTTTATTAACAAAATGGCTGATGTAAAACTCGAGTCTTAAAATGAAGAACATCAAAGTCTATGCTGGCTTTAAACTCTCACTTATCACTGCCTAAGACTATTGTCCACAGCCGGCAATAATTACTACAGCTAACTTGTTTGCACTGTTCTTCACCCAAAAAAGGTTTTGCAAGGTGATGTCAAGCAAACTGTCTGCTCTGCCTCAGTCTCCGAATGGCAGGGTTGATTACAGACATGGTGACTAATAAATCATTTACTCCAGCCTGAATCGGCTGCTCCGTTTTAGCGTGCCTTTCTCTGAACTCTCTCATGCAAGCCATTACTCTAAATTATTCACCAAGGGGTGGTTGGGTGAAATTAACAATGTGCGGTCACTTGAAACAATATCTGGCTTTTGGGAAGCCCAAACGTCACTGGGGCCTAAAGACAGGAAGGATAGTCCATGCTCAATGAGGGAGAGGCAGGATTTCTGCTTCTAAATGGACTCAAGGGACAAGGACACTGAAGATGGGCCATTGAATACACACATAGCATAATGAGACTGATCTGGTGAGACCAACAGAACATCCTGAGCCAGCCAGTATCTGTCAAAAGCTTTTTCAGTTTGATTTAACCGAAAGAGGAGGAACTGCAAATCAGTGCAGGAATGATAACTGCTGAAGGGGATATGAAATCATAAAAACACAAGCTGCCAGAGAGGGGCAAAACCATATGGTCTGGGTCAAAACAACGGTGACGGGGGCTTTGATGGTAGCCAGGATGTCAGGAATGGTTACCAAGCTTGTTTATGAATGCCACGCATTTCAGTCCCGGGTTTCAGTTTCATAAGGATTACACAGGCATTTCTGATTACACAGAGGTTTGGGCTGCTTAATTTGACCTTCAACAATGACCTGGATATGAGTGTCTGTATTTTGGAACAATGTACAGAAAAACTCAGGAAAGTTATGTCATGATTTTAAACGAAAGTGGAAACGCTTTGGACCCTGGACAGGACCTTGAAGTACTATCCTCTCTATTATGATGTCAAATATTTGTGTCACTATCTTTGTAAGAAGCCCTATTGGGAACTTCTGCGATTCATCTGCATTACAACATCCAAGCAGAGGAATGCATGTGGTGTTTAGGTTTTAGATCTCCGTACCCTTTCAACTTAGCTGAAGTGATCTGTTCAGATTTTAAATCACTAAAGAAACACTGTGGCCACCCTGATCCTCCTCATATGATGTAATAAGGATGTACCTTGTCTTGAACATATGCTGACTAAAATGATCAGAAGGAAAGGTGCAAACATTCGCTGGCAGCCGATGAAGATATGGGTTTCTACAGAACTCTGTGTCGCTTTGGATCAAGGCTGCACTTTCTGGCAAATGCAGCAGTAAATTGTTTGAAAAGTACATTCAAACCTTTCCCAAGGTTAAATACCTTCAGGCTACCCTACTCAGGCAACTGATGAGGTTCCACAAATACACCAAAGGACATTCAATGAATCAAAACAATGGTATTGGTGGAAAAAGACTACATCACTCCTGCTAAATCCTCTGTAAGGTCAATTTGCTTGAGTGATTGACCCCATGCAATGTACATTTTTCTGTTCTTATCAGTCTGAGATTAAGTTTCACATTTGGGTAGGACAACGCGGCCCTCGTCATGGCGTCACAGCTCTTCCTAAACACTCTCCTCAGAGAAGGCTAACATATTCATGGCCTGTCAAACCACAGTCTGGGGTTGTCTTACACCTTACAAAGAATTGGAAAAGTTGGGTGAACAGGTGTTGCATTATGACAATGACAACTTTGTCAACATCAGTAGGCCTAGTGATTTTCACCCATTTTTCTTGGCGGACTCATGAAAGAATTATACCTTGGCCTCGACAAACTAATTACATCTTGGGTCCTAATTGTTATATGAACTGAACAACAAGCAAATGCAACTAAAATGTGAAGTGACAACAAATAATAAAAAATTATCAACCTAAATGATGGCAGTATAACCAGCCTCTGTCTGAAACAGGTAGTCATCTCTTAAAAACAATGTTTGCTAGGGGAAAGGCAGTGACTGATTTCCTTCCATCGTCTGAGCTTCATTTATGTTTATTTACATTGCCGTTATGTTTGTGCAAATTGACATCCATGTGAGAAAAGCTTGGGGTCAGAATGAAGGGTCAGTCGGCATCCAGCATTTGGGATTAAGGGCCTCACTCAAGGGCCCGACAGCAATATGATTACTCTATTGGCAGTGAGATTCAAACCCATGACCTTGCAAACACAGGCACAGATGTGTAACGTATTCAGTGACACACAGATTTAAAAAAAATGTCTCTATTTACACTCAGTCTTTACCGAGAAGATGAGCTGGTGGGAGGTGCCCTCTCCCCCACCATAAGTGGTGCGTGTTGGCAGGGATTAAAGTTCAGAGCCTTTCTACCGAGAGACTCCAGTCTCATAGTGTATGTCTGTGTTGATAGTCTGACTGGAATTAACTGCAAAAGACAAGTTCTGATGGACGTTTAGTCATTGCTCCAGGAAAAATGAGCACCCATCAACTACAGTCTATATTACAGGCCTGGTGGGAAAAAGCTTTCGGAATTATTTGGCCTAGTGAATTACTGCCATTGAACTAAAACAGAACCCCTAGGTACTTACTTTGTAGTAAATGTGTGGCCAACACCATGAAGAAGAACACTAGTAACTGGGCTCTAATGATTACTCACCCAGTTCACCTAAGTACCCTAAAAGTTCTATGCTGTTTTTGGGGCAGCACTTTACTGAAATAATACAGACCAAAATAATTTTTGCACCACCTGTATGGCCTTTTCCAAGAGTCTACGAGAATGTACTCAGATGATCCAAACAAAAAATGGTGTTGAAATATATGAAATATACTCCCCATTTAAACACTGGTAAAATCTCAAAAGACATGCTCTCTAAAGCCATCAAAACTGTGATCATTTTGGACTTTTTGACCAATGGTTTACTTCAGCAAATGACAAACTAATTCCGGAAATATATTTGGTATGACGAGCGTGATGTAAGCACCTTAGACTATTTTGAAGTGTCCCAAAGGGAGGATATTTTATCTATGAGACACTGAATGGCCACGTCTGACTAAGTCAGTTCGGTGTTCGCCTGTTCTTGTAGTATCCGGTAGCTGTCGGCACTCTGTCAGGCATGAAATCCAGTCCATTGGCCAAGGAAAAAAACATAGGGCGCCATGAAAATTCACATCTTTTCAAACACCACGATTAATCACCAAGCTGACTCGCTTCATGAGCAGAGATGTATTGCCCCAGTTCTTCCATCATCTTTGACTGAATCAAAACCGGTACGTCAGTTCCAGTGCATGTACCTTTCAGCCACTGATTTACACTTACCATCCAGGTGTCAACAGTCAAACTGCAATTGACCTGAGCAGTCAGACACGTGCCGTCAACAGAAATTCCAATGCTATTCCTATGGCTATCACACAGTATTCTGCCCTATTTCTGATCTATTTCCTATTCTTCGGGGCAATGTTGCTCGATTTCAACCTGGAGAGAATTCGATTCAAAGTTATCTGCTTTCATGGTCGTGCCACACCTCCCAGATCCCTTCTACTCTGTCCGTGGACTTGTAAACCGGTAGAGGCACAACTCTAATGGAGTTGAACACAAATACCAATTTCCCACTGTTCGGTAATTCCCACTCACACTCAGGTCTTGAGACATTGGAATCATATATATTATGCCTTTAAATGCCCTGACATCTTTGTGAAAGTGACAACTGTTTCCTGGCTTATTGTTAGGGACAAGGTGGATGACATCAAGAGTAAGCGTGGGAACGGAAGCTGGCAACCTAACCAACACCTGACCCCCAAACACCTGTTACTCGTTACCAATCTCAAGCTATATAGTATTACTCCTCTTGTCAGTAACAGGAAAATACAAGTACTTCTCTGTCCACTGTATCCACATCACACCGTTACTCGCCCACTACCTCCATGTATGTGCCTCACCTGTGCTTCTTGATCCCATTGCAGCGGGATTTGTCATCTTCTTGAGACATGCCGGAAGGCTGAGGTAAGGCTCAGGAGCTATGGGAGACAGGGATACTGGGCGGAGGTGTTGCTTGAAATGGGAAGGGACTTCTCCTTGAGTGGGTGTCCAGTCCGTGAGGATCCGCTCAGGAAACGTTCAAATTCTGAGTCTGGCCCAGATGAGACGGAGAGACAGAGAGAGAGAGAGAGGAGGATGGAGTGCAGGCAGGATGGAGGACGAGGGGGAGCAGGTTGGTGAAGGAGCTGTGACTGTTGCTGGCTTGTAAGGTAGCTGCAGATGCCCCACCTCCTTCCCCGTCACGGTGTACTGCTCCACTCAGCAGCACACCATTCCAGCCCCTCCCATAGCACCCGCTCCGCGATCTCCATGACACAACAATACCAAACGGGTAATCTGTACATGGCAGGGATAAGCAGACGAGTGGGGGTGGCGGCAACACTTTCAGGGAAAGAATGCTCAGGTGACCTGCTGCCTGAGGAGATACATTCATCCTGTAAAAAGTGCTCCCCTTCCAAAGGCAGCCAAAGCAACATGGTTGGGTCACCAGGAGACGAGCCCCCTCAGGGGGGGGGTCAAAGTACTGCCCTATGTCTCAGCTGTCCTTAACGTCACCAAACGGTGTCTCACTGGTGCTGCTACTATGTGCATCACACTGGTCCGCCTCTACTGTCATTAAATGACCCACTAATGGCACGTAATTAACAAAAGTCTGGCGTCCCCCCCCCCAGAGATCACCTCTTTTTAAGGTACTCAGAATCATCCCTAATAGGAGGAAACAGGCTGAAATGGACTCAGGAACTGGGTATACGATACAAATAGCTGTAGCCACAGATTTAGATTGGATTGTGGTGAGTTTTTTTGCAAACTCAAACTTTTGAATGATGGGCCTTAATTGCCTATCTGCCTCAAAGGCACAAGCACGCCTCTTTGATCATACCCTATAAACGAGTGAGGACCAAACAGGCTTCAGGGCCACACGGCTCAGTGACAAAAGAATCACCCAGAGCCGGAACCCAGCCGGCCACAAAGGAGAGGCCAGCCTTTTAAAACCGTGTGTCAGCACGGGTCCAGCATGGTATGTGGACGAGCGGCTTAAGTGCAGATTGCGGTGGAAACACCAGCTCCCTCCGCAGATAATCATCAGCAGATCAGGCAAAAGATGAATACATAAAAGGCACAAAGACCTGGAACTCGTCTCTCTGTGGGTGACATAGAACAGCGTTCGGATGCGGCCGGATTGAGGAGAGAACGTGAGCGATGTTATCATTTTGTATCAGCCTTGGGTGACAGTGCGCTGCATCATGATCTGTCTGGCTGGAGATACACTGAAGCAGAGCAGCGTTAGGGGGCTGGATCATTCTGCGCTTGTTGTTTTTAAATGATTCCGATGGCTGATGGCAGCAGGCCACTTTGGAATCTGCCACTCCGATCCACTTTCGAGAGGCGGGATGAAGTGAAAGTGGGTCAGTTAGCAAGGGAGCGGCACAGTTGGGCCAGCGAGTACCAAAGTGTGGTGGGTGGGGAGGTGTGCTCTTGGTCAGGTGACTCACGGGCGATTTTTTCATCCTCTTCAAGGGCGTGCTGACGGAAACCTCTGGCAAACTCCTCTAAGGCTGGAGTTCTCAGATGAAATCCAGATCTTTTTCTCCTCTTGGTCTGACCTGTGGACCAAGGCCTCTGGTTAGACCCTCAGACAATAGTCATTGAAACAATAAACAACAAAAGCGACTATCGACCAGCACCAATACGTCTATGGTTCGGGAAGTAGGTGGATTAAGAAGTCACATGATCACCAAGACCTACGTTTCAAACATTTTATTTCCTTCCTTATGTTACAGGTGATTATAACCAATTAATTCAGGACTGAAGGGAAATGACGCTGCTCCAGGCGATATGACCTTCTTACAGAGCAATTAAATCTGAAGACAATAATGAATTATGCTGCACATTCTCCACTGGTCGGGGCTCCTCTGCTCATTCCCTCTGCCTTTGCCAGAGGTCCCAGCCATTAAGGTGTTTTGAGTCAGAGCAGCACAAATCGCTTCAGTGGTCACTCAGGTGCCCTGAGTGTTCGCTATAAATGTACCGCCTGAATGCTCCCTGCACCGCGCTGTTAATGGGTCTGGCTGCATGTGACTGTTGTGCTGACAGGCTACGTGAATCCAAGCTCCAGCTCCCTGTCGGCTCTGGTTTCCCTTCCACAGGGAAACGTGACACGCGTGCGCCCGTATTGGGTGTCTGAGGAGGAGAAACCTGAACCGCGTCTGTAGGTGCCGACGCTGATTGCTTTTCTGACAGCTCCCTCCACCCTTCATCTTATTTTACAGTATCATACATAGACGCTTCTATTTTAATGTTGATATCAGCCTGTTGATGATTGAGTTTTGAAATATCAGTGTTTATATATCAGTTTTCATGTCTGAGTTTTGTTATATCCATCCACTGTTCATAAGTGTAGGTACATTATTGAGATTTCATTGTTGATTTTTGAGCGCTGACGTGATTGTTGATAAGCGAGTGTAGAAATGCAAGTGTTGATACATGAATTTGCGATTTGCTATTGCTAACATACTAATGTTGATCTTCCATTGTTATTACTCCAGATCAGATCTTCTGGTGATGATATTCTAGTGTTAACATGTGATTTACGGTTAGTAAGATGTGAGCATTGATGCATTAGTTTAGATGACTTGATATTCCAGTGTTGGATCTACCAGTGGTAATACTGCAAGAGAGGTAGATCCTGTTTAAGGAATCTACTTGAGTTCTTTCAGGAAGCTACAAGAGAAAATGATCACAAAAAGGCCTAAGATGTGATCTACTTAGATTTCCAGAAGGCCTCTGATATTGTCCCTCACAAACGGCTCCTGCTTAAGCTCAAAGCTGTAGAGATTGTAGGAACTGTAGCTGCTTGGATCGAAAACTAGACAGGAAGCAGTGGGTAGTTATTAGAGGCACAATGTCATAGTGGGCCTGCGTTCATAGTGGGGTACTGCGGAGTTCAATTTTAAGACCACTATTTTTCCAAAAAATGATATTGACACCAATACATACAGTAAACTGGTTAAATTTGCAGACGTCACCAAGGTGGGTGGTGTAGCAGATATTTTATGGGTTCCACTGAAATTAAGGTAGCTGATTATGAGAAAGACCTCAGTGTGTATGTTGATGCTTCCTTGTCCCACTCTCACCAGTGTGGGGAAGCAATGGGTTACATCTCTAGCAGTGTGGAGTTTAAGTCAAGGAATGTGATGATTATACAATTCCTTGTTAAGACCCCAACTAGAATATTATGTGCAGGTTTGATCACCATACCTTAAAAAGGATATTGCTGCTTTGGAAAGAGTTTAGCGTAGGGCTACAAGAATGATTCCTTGTATTAGAGGAATATCTTATGAGGAGAGGTTAGCTGAGCTGAATCTGCTCAGCCTCAAGCAAAGGAGACTAAGAGGGGGCAAGTATATAAGATTTTAACAGGTTTGGATGCTGTTCAGCCAAATAGTTACTTCAATATTACTGCAAGCAGGAAAACATTTTTAAATGGATTTGAGTAAGCACAGCATGTAGTTAAAGTATGGAATAGTCTTCCTGTTAATGTAGTGCACGCTTGGATTCCATTGGTTTCCTTTAAATCAGAGCTAGATACGACTTTAATAACTATTAGCTATTAGTTTAGTTCTCCCCGAAAGAGCTTGATGTACCAAATGGCCTCCTCTGATTTGTAAATTTCTTATGTTCTTATGTTCAATGTAAAAACTTCAGAGTTGATATACCAGTGTTGATATGGTAGTGATGACACTCCAGTGTTGATATGCCGGTGACGATTGTTACGTCTGGTCGTGCATGCAGGAATTTACTGGGGATTGCAAAAGGCGGGATTTATTGAGGAAAACACAAGCCAGTAGTACACGACACGTTATACACGTTAATGACAGATCTAACAAGACAGACTGAACACGGACTTAAATACAGGACACAACATCAGAATGAACGCAGGACAGCTGGTACACTAGGAATTCACACGAGGGTAACGAGGTGGGCGTGGTACATGAGATGGCTGGATGGAGGGACGTAACAATGATACTCAAGTTTTAATATGCTAGTGTTGATATACTGCTGATGGTACTCCAGTGTGGAAATGACAGTGTTGATTTTGCAGTGTTAATATTTTGGTGTTGACTTGCAAGCACATGTGATGGAACAAGTCTGCAGATTATAACGGACAGATTAGTTTCCATTATATCTGACATTATATCCAAGTATAAGGAGGGGAAGGTATGGGGGAGTCTGTAAGTAAAGCCAAAGGTTTTTATGATTTAAGTCATATAAAGCCCAAAGACAAACACCACTAACCTACTCTTAAGGCTTGTTATCATTTCTCCCTGAGGGCTGTAAAACAAGCTGAAGTCAATAAAAGATCTAAGGCAGTGCATGTGCCCGCAATTGTGGCACCCCTGCTCCTGTTTCCATCTGATGGAGAGAGACAGAGCTCCCCAGCACATAGTAATTAAAACCCTCTGGGGCCAGATGGGATCCCCCTGGGGGCAGGCCCAGTTCCGTAGCGATGCTGGGGAATAGACGGGTGAACCATGGGGGGGTGGGGTGGAGGGGTAGGCCAGGATACCGGGCACCTGTGAAGGGGGAGGAAGGCCTAGCCTCCAGATGTGGAAGCTATGACCCTTGGGAACATAATGCACAGCATGACAACAACCCTCCTCCACTTCAAAGAGGAAGGAGGGAGGGACTAGCTCCCTCAAAAGGGACTCTGTAATAAACATCATGGCAACTTCTCGATCACCAACAAAGCCGCAGAATCCTGTTTCTGTAACTATCCACTATTGGCGAAACTGAAATCGGCTTCATATCAACAGCTCATACATGCTCAGTGGCGCACTGACCGGCATTCATCGCCCATGACAACTGCCGTTGAGCCAACTAGACACGTTTTGCATGTTAAAAAACACCAGAGTCCTTGGTTCTGGCTCCTGTGAGACCTGATGGCTTTCAGCCGTGCTGTGAATGTACCGTCATGATGATAAAAGTCCAGGAGTTCCCTCTTGTCTGGCTTCAGGAGAACTTGGGAATTAAGGTGGAAGGACTGAGCCCACATATTACTGGCTCACTGGCTAGCTAAGGCAGAGCCGAACCGACCATGGGCATATGGCCGTTTGGCTCGCACGTTTACACAGCAACATTGTTTACCACAATGGAAGCCATGCATTTGTATTGGGCCACTGTTGATCACAAACAGCCACTATAGTGGGGGGGGGTCAGGGGGCTCTGAAGTGAGTAATGAGTAACATCTAAAGCTCTGTGCTGTGCAGACATTGCTATTTGCTGCTTTCTAACATATTTAACATCATTTAATACTCAGGTGGTTCAAAAAAGTAAAATAAATTGTAATAATTCTATTGTTTACCTTATGAGATTTCTTACGTGATAAATAATTTGGCCTTTTGGCCATGTTCACAGAATTCCAGTGTTCCGGGTTCAATATTAACTTAAAAAAAAAACATAAAAGAAGACAGAAAAGGGAGAATATGAAAACAGAAGAGTGACTGAAGATGTCACAGCAGTTCCACTTTGGGATGGATCTCTTGCTTTTACATGACAGCCTTTGATGTAAAATAAAAGAAAGGCACATTGACAGCTCGTCCTCAGCTGAAAGGAAGGTGCTGAGCTTCCTTCTCAAGGAACAAATCCTACAAGATCTTAAAGACCAAGGTGAGATTAGAGACAGACACTTCAGGCTAAAGCACTTTACTCTGCATGGACTGAACCAGAGTAGCCGCAAAGGGGGCAGAATGGGGACCCAGCATGTTCCGGATTAGGGTGCTGTGCCTGTGATCTGAAGGTCAGTGGTTCAAATCCCAGGCTTGGAGAGTGATGTCACCATTGGACCTTTGAGCAAGGCCCTTAACCCCCCAATTACTCCAGGGATTGTCTGACTCTGCATTTGAATAAACACGTCCACTAAAAAAAAAATAGCTACCACCACCACCCAGACCCGACCCCAATGCTGGTCGATATTCTGTAAACCCACCTGGTATAGACCCATAGCTGTCCAGAAAAAAAATCCAAACAGACTTTCTGCACAATATGGGTCTCTGGATCTGAAATCATTTGACATTTTGGCCAGAAATGTCAAAACACTCAAGAGGCAGGATATATACATGTACCTTAAAACCATGGAGAGGCTTGTTCAAGGCAAGAGGTGATTTGCTAAGGAACCACCCTGCAATATTCACTCTGAGTAATTAAGGCTGTGGCTAAGCCGTGTTAATTACAGATGCACTGAGGATGTAAATCTCAGCACATCTACAATACGGTCTGGCCTCAGGCTGACTGTGCAGGATGCAGATCTTAGGCAATATTAAGACACAGAGCACCGTGGATTAGCATAATACCGCTGCCTTGCCTGGGCACAAGCAACTGGCCTCCAGTAATCCAATAAGACCCCTTCGCCTTGTCCCTGTATGTCAGGCATACTTACGTCCTGTCCAATCAAGTGGGAATGCTTAAACCCCGCCTCCTTCCTCAGCTCAGAAAAATGGTATGACCCTGCACTCATATTCCAACCTTCACTCTGTATATTTATTTATGTGTATCTCAAAAGAGCTCAAGATGAGATATCAAAAAAGAAGCATTCCAATGTACCTGTAATTGTGCAAATGGCAAGCATGATTTCATTTTTACGCACATGCTAGCCGCTTTGTGAGTGCTGCTGTCAGCCCAGACGATTCCACGATACATTCTTGCGATGGAGGAACACAAAACTGCTGTTCCTCCATCGCAAGAAGACAAATGCAAAACAAGCTGGGGATGAGGTAACCACCAAATGAGCGGATAGTCCAACGGACTTACCGTGGGCTAAAGGATAAAGATACAGGTGCCAGGCACTGTGTGAGAAAGTACGCCACAAAGGAATCGACCCAATTCTGACTGCTGACCTCACGAGCCACGACTGGCATTTTCATTTTGCCGAAACAGTCCTTAGGACCACGTACACGGTCAACCAATTCCAGCTCACCTGCATCTACAGAACACAGAGTCCATTCCCTTTTTCACACCCTGATCAGCTAAGGAGCCCAGCTGGTTCCCGGATAGGCCATTTCTGTCCTCTGTGCCTAACAAGTTATGCACTTGTCTCCGGGCCGCCTCCTAGCCTCTGTCCCCTCATGTCCCCAGGTGTTGCCTACCTCTGAATTCTTGCCTTCATTCCACAACACTGCTCAGTTCCTCCGTTCACTCTTGCCGGGTTCAGGACGAGTGCTCCGGAGCATCTTCCAGATCGTCCGGTGTGAGCTGGAAGCCTGTGGAAGTGGCTTGGGGACTAGGAGCGCGGTACTTCGTCAGCGGATCAGCAGCACGAGCGCAGCCAGTAGTCAGAATTAGGTCACAGTCCAAACAAATCCGGCAATGAGGGGATGTGACATCTGTCTCTTAGTATCTATGGGGTCCTTGTGTGTCACCAGTTAATATCCAGCTACGTTTAGCGGACGTTCAGCCAGGCTGTCCGTATCTGCCTGTGCATATGTGTGCGCGTGCACGCGTGAGTGTGTGTGTGTGTGATGGCTCTGATACACGCTGTCCCTGAGTGCTAGGTGTGGCGGCCACCGGCAGGAGTGCAAACCACAGCACAAAAAAACGGATCCTACCTGAGCCTCCATCCACTGAGGCCAACCTCCCAAGGGCGTGATATCGCGGGTGCGGTGTAACCACGGCGACATGCCACCACGGGTAGCCCCTTTCTGCCACAGGCGCGAGTAACCAGCTAAATGCCCAGAACACGTGCTAATGCTAACCCAGGTCATGCTAATACTAACGCACTAACATACAATCTCTCTCCTCAAACGCAGCCATGACAAACGTTCCGTAACGCAGTTGTAATGTGGCATATTACAGTGCAAACCAGAAGCAGGCGTATGATGAACAGGAAGTGTCACATTGCAGAGAACTAAATTCTAAAATGCCTATCCACTGAATTTTCGCTATTATATAAAACTTTATATTATAACTGTTAATATTATAGAGCTATAGACTGTACCAGTCAACGGTTTGGGCACACCAACCCATAGAAAGATTTATTTTCACTATTCTCTATAGTATAAAAGAAATATAAAGAGATAAAAAGCACATTCTCTGGTCAAACTCCTCCAAAATAATTTCTACTGTGTTTAGGTCAGGTGCTCAGATCACGTGATGTGACAATATCACTGTCCTTTACAGGCGTGTCCAAACTTTACATACACGAAGTGAACCACACGCACACATACCGTGCTATAAAGGGTAGAGAAATCGATAGAATCTTCTGTCCCTGAGAAAAAGGCTGGGTACGGCATGACGGACAACGAGAAAATCCGGTCTGCTGGTGCTCCGGAGGCTCCCGAAATGCGTCTCCTGTCCAGTGAGACCGCATACGGTCTATTCATCCAGTAACTGGCAAGGGAAAAAAACCAGTAGGTCCCATTCCATCTCACACAGCCATCACGCACGCTCACCTGAAGCTGCCACTGGGCTGACAAGCATCACTTCGATTCCCCTCTTTCAGATCTCCATCAGAGCCATGATTACTAAGCACAGTTTTAGGGAGGGGGTGGGATCCACACATTGGCTTTACCTGTCGGCACATCGACTTCCAAGAACACACTGTGATGAATGAACGCTTCCCATTAATTTGCCCTTTCGAGTTCCTCCGTTCCCCCGCCACCAGTTTGTTCCCACGCATGTTTATCTTCTTCCGGCCCAGCAGTTTATCTCCTCAGGCAAGTCCGGGTAATAGCACATCTGAGCATTTCAGCCAAACCCTAAACTGCCTGTCTGCGGAGGTCCTTCACCCATCTGTAAGTGGTGTCATGTGTTTTTATTTTTATTTTTTTTTGTCAAGATAAAACACACAAATGAAAGTCTGTCACGAATAAAACGCAATCTGTGTGGCTTTTGTGCCAGAAAATTGAAATAAAACACAAATGTCACACAGGACAACTTCTCCACGGAACAGTGATTGGACAAAGCTCTCATGAAACTCAATCAAAGCTCTTGTTGATCTCACACATGCTGTTTAGAACTGGAGTATGCTGTCTGAGCCCCTCCCCCCCCCACGACGCCAGACATTGCTTCTCTGTTCCCCCTCCCTGTCCTGAAGGTGAAAGAGCAGAAAGTGTGCGTTTGCCCATAGATGAGAACACGAGGTCACACAGACGGTGACCACAAATATATGTGTACCCAACAAGCGCACAGCAATGACGCGGAGAAGCCCGCTGATGACTCGCCTGCTGTAGCATGGCAGTGGGGGCACGTAGCAGTGAAAACCCTAGCCAATGACATTTCTAACCCGAGGTGACCATGAGTCCTGAGCCATTCAACAAACACGGGTAGCTACGTGCCCTTAAACACCATCAATTATGGAACTCAGAGTGGTTTATGCAAATGAGTGACTAACTGAGGCTTTGTGGTGACAACAGAGACCGAGGCTCCTCACATTTCACAAGTGTGGAGATCTAACTGGGAACTCCACAATGATTCCACGCATTTTTCGAACATAAAGGTCTATAACAGGTGGAGCGATGCAAAGACCTTCCGAGGGGCAGATGTTTGAACAGGGCGGGGAGGGAGGGGGGGGTGGCGTGATTGTCAGTTATCGGAAAAGGGCACTTGGGGGGGCAGTGTAATTCGTTCAAGCGAAAGGAGTAGGTACTCAGGTACCCCCCCAACATGTGTCTGAACATTTGCTCAGCAGTGACAGATGGAGGTCCCACATATTTCATGAGTATGAAGAGCTAACAGGAGCTCCACAGTGACAGA
>JAODUD010000082.1:5003666-5030071 GCA_026784285.1 Stomatorhinus walkeri | reverse complement strand
CAGACAGACAGATAGATAGATAGATAGATAGATAGATGGATGGATGGATGGATGGATGGATGGATGGATGGATGGATGGATGGGATACCCTGGGTGTTTATTACTATGATTACTTTACTTGTATTGTCACATACCCGTTTCACATCATCATTCATTGCTGAAACAGTTCCAATACCTAAGAAAAGACGTATGGAGGATGGTAAAACTCCTGGATGTCATTCTTGCCCCACCTCAAATATTAAGGACGCATCAGTCGCATCCTTGCCAACAAGACCAATCCCAGGATTCACTGCTTCCCAAGTTCTGTGTTTGGAGGTAAGCTGGCAAAGCCTTTCTTGCCAAGAACACAAGTATGTTCTTTGCATTCTTAGTGTCTTGTGTTTGCACCGCGTATCTGTATCTGGTCTGCTTTTGTTCTTTTCCTGCTGTACCAAAGGTGCTTGGGCGGGGGGGCACGCTCCCATGCCATTTAAGGTGCTGAGCCGTAAACTCAGATCAAGTGCAAAGTGACTTGGCGATAAAGCAGTGTGTCACTATGCCCGGGCGAGACACAAACTGTGAGTGGGTGGGCTGGAGCGAGGCGACGCTCCTGTGTGCCTGGGGGAGCGATCCCGGCGGGGGCTGATCTTGCGGGAGGAACGGCACACAGAGATAATGAGCATGCGGGAGGACTGGCGCCGGCACGGAGAATCGGGCTGCTTTTAACGACCCCGTATGCAGAGTCGCAACGCCGTCACCCGAACCCGACTCTCTCACCCACCACCTGCCATGCACAAGCAGGTCAATGGGATCCCGTAATTAGTACTGGGACGGCCAACCGCCATCAATTCCATGGAAACCGAAAGTCTGGGGCTGAAGGTCAATGCTGAACCGCATGATGAACCAACAGTACCGTGGGCAGCCATTTGGATGTGCTGGGGGGGGGGGGGGGCGCACCACACCTGCACCACCCACACCCTAGCGGTACATCATAATGATATTCACAGAATCGCACCTCAATGAAAGGATAGGGGCAGTTATGTTTGGTTCCCGACCCCCGGTAAGGGTTCTGCTATACGCCATGAGCTTTCATGAGCCATTACCGGGCCGGCAGCCGCAGGCGTGCAGGTGTGCCTGCCGACATCAAACGGCGATGCTAAAACTCGACTTCTCTCCCAATAAAGCGTGCTTTGAAATGCAGCTGAAAGACACTTTGTTCTCAGCATCATACCTGTAGACAGTCATGCCTGGATGGTTTCGCCCCCCCCAGTCAGTGTTCTAGTCAGCCAAACAAATTGCGAGGTTGACACCTTGGCTGCAATTATTCTGGCTGCTATTCTGCCCTCCAAAGGCAAAACACAGTAACTACGCTGGCAGTGAAACTGAGAAAAAGGCCTCTTTTGACTAGCCACCTGTTTGTGGAGAAGACAGGGAAAAGATTCAAAATTCAAAACCGGGCATGGTGGAACTAAAATGTTTTCTCCTGAGACTCAGTTTTGGTCACAGTTCAATTTTGATAAATTACGTTCTTTTGCACCATGGTGAATTATGATGGACATTTTGATCAAAACGCAATTTTTACCGAGGACGTGGTATTTAAAAACGTGGCCTATACAGTTTTTCGCCACCGACACGGTTTGTTCGCTTACGGACCGGCTGATGATTTTTGGCGATTCGACTTCGCATGGTGCCATGGTGGAGCTGTATTCCGGAGCAGGGATTCGGAAAAGATCGACAGGGAACCCTTTGGGAGAAACTAATAATGCAAAAAGCAGGCGCATTGCTCGTAAAAATGAAGGCTGGTGGGGTGGACCTCGCTCTTCAAACATTTGTGGTGCGTGATGCCAGCATGTATTGATTATACAGTGTTCTGAAGGCATGCATAGTGAGGTTAAATGCACCAGAAAGCATGCTTACTGGCAGTAACATCAAGGGGCAGATTTTATCCCTGTCTCGTTTTAAATCAGGATATGATTCTGCAGTGTATTCTTCCAAGTTCAGCCCCTGCTAGACATATGCTGACATATTTCAAACCATAACAGTAATAATTTAACTGGAACAGTAATACATGCAAGTATTACTCATTGATGCGAGACCAGTAATCCTGTTTAACACAGTATTAAGAGAAAAAGGATGGTAGAGCTTTACTCTGCATCAAATGTGGAAACAATTACATATATACTAACACACTAACACACAGATGCTTACTAATGCACTCACTGATACACGAACTCACTAATGCACGATTACCCACACACATGCTATTACACACATTCTCTAATCTACACACGGACATGCACTCACACATGCAATTGCTGATACACGCACACTTACTTGCACACACTTGCAAACACACACACACACACATCCTAACAGAAGCACTTGCTAATACACACACCTGCTAAAGCACACGCACGCACGCACACAAGCAGAGCTGTGTTTACAAGGCCCTCTCCCTCCTCTTGTATTCACCAGGTGTCGCCCATCAAGCACAAAAAAAGCTCGCCAGATTCCCCAAAAATGTGGCTTGAAGAATGGCAGACAGACAGATGGCCAGCAAGACGAACGGACAGGCAGGCAAGCAAGCAGACAGACAGGCAAGCAGATAAGCAAACAGACGGGTAGGTAGACAGGCAGACAGAGAGGCAGCCAAACAGGCTAGCAGACAGACAGTGAGGCAGGCAGGTAGGTAGGTAGACAGACAGACAGTGGCAGGAAGGCAGACAGACAGGCAGACAGAGGCATGCAGGCAGACAGACAGGTAGGTAGGCAGACAGACAGACTGGCAGGAAGGCAGATGGACAGGCAGACAGAGGCATGCAGGCAGACAGACAGACAGACAGACAGGTAGGTAGGCAGACAGACAGACAGACAGACAGTGGCAGGAAGGCAGACGGACAGGCAGACAGAGGCATGCAGGCAGACAGACAGACAGGCAGATACAGGCAGGAAGGCAGACGGACAGCCAGACAGAGACAGGCAGGCAGACAGACAGGCAGACAAATGGGCAGACAGGCATATTTCCACAGAGAGCCCTATCCTGGCCTACTCAGCCTCGTAGCAGGACCATTAGGCACTCAGACACTGGCCTGGCCCTAACGTAGGGAATGGGGGGGGGCACCAGAGACCCCACATCTGCGACGCTCGTTTGACAAAAAGAAAACCCCACACACTGCATTGTGAGGTAAGTGCGTGTCTGTCTGGAGGCTTTTAGCGTTCAGCGTGAACAATGGAGTCAGTCGGCGACTGTCACACAGCCAGCACGTCGGACTGGCGACGTCGCCGATCTCGAGCCGGCAGCTGCAGAGCGTGGGCGGGGCCGTCCGTCGTCACACACGAATCACACAGACAACGGCAAATATTTTGGCTGCATGACATCCTGCCTCAGTTTCAATGCCCCCCACCCGTCCCCCCACCCGTGCGCATAAAGATCTCCCGGCCCTGATTTTGGATGGGTTTCCCAGGGAGATGCTTGGCACAGCAAGGTCCAACCCCCCCACCGCCCCAGCCTCCGCCCACCTCCAACCCACTCACAAAGCAAATGATTGGTTAATTAGCTTAACAGCAATGAATAAAACATCAATATGCCATCAGAGGCAGAGTTTGAAGGGAGCTACTGGTGAGCTAATTTAGGCACCGAGCTCCTCGATCTCCACCAGGTTCCACTCGGAAAAGCACCACGCTGCTGAATTTCACTGGATACCACACCCTTGGGGGAGGGGGGGGGTAGACTCAATCATCTATCATCTGCCACTATGCTGGATGTGAAACACGCAATGTTACTGCCGTCAGACAGTCCGGCGTGCACATTTTCACACCAGATCAGCAGTACTTCCTCGTTTGTTGGTGACTTCATGCTCCTCCGGATAAAAATGCACGTGCCGCGGACTGCTGCTACTTTACATAAAATCAAAGTCACACGATTAAAAAGAAGATTACAGCTGCGTTAGGCGCTTCGGCACACAGAAAACATTCACTAAGTAAGTGCAGCGCCCCCTAGCTTCTGCCGCCGCTCGTGGTACAGACCTAAAGATTGTAAATCGGTACACGTCAGTTAATTTCAGCTCCATCATGTTTATAAAGACCTCTGAGTGCAAAGAAAAATCCATGATATTACATGCACTAAATTGATAAAAATTGAAAATAATCCCTAGAAAAGTTGTGCCATGCTGTTCCGAGACGGAGCACGGCCACCGACAATATATGAATGCCCATTATGAAGGCGTAATGGGTGGATCTCGCTCCTGCATCCAGGCCGGGGCCTCAGCTCACTGGAAGTACTAATGGTCACCGAAATCAAAGCGGCCGAATCCTTTCAGACATCACCATCGATCCGCACCATTCGTTTAACGAGTGGAAGGCCGCCTGCTTGAACCACAGCCAAAGATTAATGAGGCCGCCTGTTTTTGTTTCCACAGAAAAATGTTTTATATTTTCACAAAACCTTTTTCTGAATGACCATACCAAGAGGACGTGCGCAAAGCCTTTCACAAGTACCCTGCCTGAGCCCAGCGATGTATCCAAACAATAATCTGGTTAATTCACCTGGATCTAGTGTCCAGTCGTCTCTACTTCCTGTCCAAATACTCGTCTAACTAGGATTACCTCATCTGGATATAGTGTCCAGTCCCCTCAAATTCCTATCCAGCCGATCATCTAACAATGGTGCAGGAAGCCAGTTCCTTGGCATGACAAATCTCTCAAAGGGCCCAATGGACTGTTCTTATATCACATTTCACATTTTCTCACACTCCAAGAACAATTAGATCATTTCCTAAGATTGAACGAGTGAAAGGGACAAAATTAAACTTTGCCAACTGGACACTGTGGTGGCTATTGTGGTCGCATGCAATGCATGGTGGCTATGCAGCATTGCTATGAATAAAATACTGCATTACTGCTAAAGAGCAGACGGCCGATATGAGAAAAGTTTCCTTGCTTCTCTCAGTAAGGGAAAACAGCATCATGGACCAAGATCTTGGAGATGGCTGCAAATTACATATTGATTCGGTGCAGGGAAGACATACAGACCTCTGCGGACCTGTGAGGCTGCAAGTATCTTTATAATCTGCACATCATGAATATTCCGACTGTGCCTGCACTGCAGTGGATTGGATGAGGTCAAACGCAGATAAATCCGTAACCCCTCATTAGCAAACACCGGTAACAGTCCGTATGGAAGAAGGGGGGCCTTTGATCTTACCCCCCGGCAATTGATCGGAAGAATCGCATGAAACAGATGAGGAAGAGTATTATCTTAGGCCTTAACTGGCTCATAGGTGTGCATGGCTCTGCAAACCGTATTGCAAGGGA
The DNA here is from genome assembly GCA_026784285.1 of Stomatorhinus walkeri. Lineage (NCBI taxonomy): Eukaryota > Metazoa > Chordata > Actinopteri > Osteoglossiformes > Mormyridae > Stomatorhinus > Stomatorhinus walkeri. Next base: position 5,024,779 of record JAODUD010000082.1, on the reverse strand, counting down.
GAGGTTAGTGAGATAAGTGTAAATTCAACACATCCGCAAACAAAGGAAACATGGTTCAACCATGGACTATGAATTTCTAAATATCCAAAAAAAAATCCGATGTCATGTGTGAGCTGGGCATTTTGTGTGTGATGCCAACCTAACCTTCAGCATCTGTTTGACCGTCAAGTTCATCCCCCTGCATGCAAAAGCAGCTGTCCCCGTCACCTAGATGGTGTCTCCAATCTTGGATCCCATGAATATAAAAAACGCCCATCACCTTTGGCCCTGAGCTCGCACGCCTCACAAACGGCTACACACTGTCCCCGGCTTGGGTCATCTCTGTGTGCCATCCTTCTCCGTTACCGATGACACGGAGCTCGCCATACCATAATACATTCTAGGCGTGAGTGTCAAAAAGCATCGCGGCGGATAAACTTGCTTCTTGCCGTGGACGATAATACGCACATTGTTATGTAGATCTGCGGGGCAAGTGACTCCGGCTGCGTAGCCTTTGTGAAGGTGATCCAATACAAAGGAAGACACGGCTCCTCGTAGAGCCCCCCGGAAATGTGGGTATGATTCTAATTAATGTTGGCCTTGTGCCTGACTCCAGCAGTCGGAGCTCATTCGGGATTACGCCTGCTCCTGCCTGATAATCACGGACCCCTGTCCTGCCTCAGTTTTATTGGAATTTTTTTTCTCCGATACTATTTCCCCATGCTGAGGACAGGTACCACCCAGGGAGGTCCGAACCCCCCCGCACACACACAAAACCAGTTCAGGTGGCTGTTCACTTTGCATGCTGCGTCGGGGGGGCAATGTGCCCCCACCCAGGCATTCAGCAAAGAGTTTATTCTACACAAATTCCATTGTGGCAAGAAGAGCCACTGGGGGTTGCCCCCCCCCCCCGCAACACCATATAATACTTCCTGCTAAAGGACTCATATTCAGTTCTGCTGTAAACGGACCATGTTTTAAGTCAGTGCCTATGTGCCCAGCCAAGTTAAACCATAAATACATTAATTAGCAATATTACTCATCCATCCATCCATCCATCAACATCCATTTCATGTACTGTCTGCATTCTCCTTCCTCTTGTTGTCGCAGCACCAGAAACATCTCAACAATTAGCGATTACTACTATTTTTGCTACAATTGCTGCTAATACCAAGTACCACCATTCCGCCAGTCTCAGTTCAATTATGAAATCCCAGTGAATAAGATAATGTCTATAGCACTGGTCACGCCAAATCAAGAGATTACGTTCACTGGAGCCACACTTGTTTAAACAGAAGCCTTGCATGTCTGTCTGTGTATTCAGCCTGAACATAGTCCTTCACCCCCAGCTTAACATTAAACACGTCATTAAAATAACTTTGGGAGTTTGACGCTAATTCTGTCACCATGTGCTATGCTGCACGCAGCCCAATCACTTACCTCTCAAGCAGACCCCCCCCCCCGCAACCCTCTTCTGCCATTTTAAACTCTTTTTTTTGTAGAATTCATTCTGCATTTTGTAATTCTGCCAATTATGACTGTAGGGAACTTTCGTTTACATGGAGAGCGGCACTGTTGAAAATATCCATATTTGAGTGACTAGGCCCCGAGCCAGACGTCGCTGCGATCTTTCCAGTGTTTGAGAGAAAAGGCTTATTCAAATATTCTCCCGATTCAGGCACTTTCATAATAACATATTACAACAGCCCTCTTAAAGCTAATTTCTATTCAGCTCTGTTGTGTAATTAACAAGTAATCAACCAGACCTGTCGCTCATCATCCTCACAGCCCCAAACTGTTATGATTTTGTACATTTTTTAATCAACAAAATTGTTAGGGTTACACACAAGATTATTCAATCAGCACATTACTAAAGCACTTTTTCCACATTCAGCTCCCTGTCGAGCAGCCCCTTCGCCTCATACATCCAACCACTCCCACCCCACCAAAAAAAAAAGTTCCTGAACGAGATACCTCGCAGTACAACGACATTTACTCATTGAGAATTACCTTTAATGATTCGTCGTTAAGAGGACACGTCTAAATGCTCAGTATTCCTACAACTATAGAAAAATTCAAAAAAAAGTTTATGAACAACGCAACCCTCCCTCCCACCCTCCCAAAACAGATAAAATTCAGAGACCCAATGTACCATATACCCATTATCTGACCTTCCCTGGCTCTACACCTCCTCCTGTCATATACTGAAATGCCCATCAGCTCACCTCCACTCCTCTCCTGCTCATCCCGGCCCATTGCCAGGAGAGCGCAGGGAGGAAGGCGGAAAAGCCGCCGTTTTGCCGGCTCCCTCCCGCTGCGCGTCAGCTCGGCACCCGGCGGCTCTCCGTGTCAATCAGCACCCCAGGCAAGCGCCCACATTATACCCATGCATCGCCTGTCACCCGTATCTGGGTGTACTGAACCCATCCATATGCGGGCCGTTTGCACGGACTGCGCGATCGCGGCTCCTCCTGTGTATTCCAGACTGATGTTTGCGGTTATTATAACTGTTACCGCACGACTGAGCTTGAAGGGTTTAGAATTAAACATTCACTCCATACTGCACACGGTGGCCGGGGTCGCGGACCCTGCAAGCACCATATGCGGATTTCCCAGCAATAAACATCGGGGGACGCCGAGCGGTTCTCCCCGTTTGACAGACGAATATATATTCATCGTATATTCACAAGCTTGCTTAACGTAATTAACGATAGTCGGCGGAGGGATTACGATTCAATCGGTGCGATGATAAGGTTCAGGTCCAAGACCTGTTCTGCTCTGTTTGCATGGATAATCTTATCTGAGGTACCGGTGTACATTTCCATTATGCTGGTAATACAGATTAGCGGTCAACACGGGGCAGTAATGAGTAATGGGTAAAGATTTCATCATTATTTCCTAGTAAATAATCAAAAAATATGACGGAAGTAGGTAGTACGCAAGAGGGGAGGTGGAGTTCATAAAAACTATACCGTTCTGTTGATTGCATGTTAAAATTAGAAATCTGTGCATGGCTGTGCAGTTATAATGTAATGCATCAAATAACTCGCGTTGAATATTTCACATATTAAATATATTTCCCGTGTCACCATACCAAACGAAGTTGAGGAAGTGGGTCAGCTTCTTTCTGCCACCAAGGACGCAATACCGATTCCCAAAACGGCAATCCCATTTTACAACACCCACCCACAGCGGAGAGATGCATCTTTCCTTTTGGGGTAAGGAGACACTCTAAGGAGTTCCACCACGTCCCATGGGTGGAGTCAGTGCGTAATATGCTGGTTTTGTATCACGATAAGTGCAAAAAAACAAATTTACAAAATGGGTCCCAGTGTAGCAGAATTTCAAATCCACCCACATAATGTGGTGAAGGTGCTTGGGAATTTCTTTCAAGTTAACTTAGTGTCATTTGATCAGTCCTCTCTATATATATAATCAGTGGAGTGTCAGTCTGTTCTACACAACCTGACTGACATATTTCCCCTGATATTGCAATACTATCAGTCTGTATTGGAACTTTTTAGACCATCCCTAGGAGGCCAATCAATTACATCTCTATTTGCATATTTGTAATTCCTGTTTGTATATAATGCATAGGGAGGGAGTTACTTATCGCACTCCCCTAACTGTTTGCCCTGCCTCTAAATCCCCCCCCCCCTCCTTGGGTATGCTGCCTGGAGACCCAGATATATCAAGAAATTCCCCCTACCCTGCTGCCGGCGACCCCTCTGCAGTCTGCCATGTCCTTCCAGCCTGCCCACCCTTGTCCCTGTGATGTCTCTCTTTCCTTCCCTGCTGCTGTACCTCTGTTCATTCTGCCGTCAGAAGCAGCACCAGCATGCCATCGCCATCGCATTGAGACTCAAATCCTAAAAGTTCGACAGTGTGAATTTGCTCGTTTGACTTCCTCTGCCAGCCCCTGGAGAATGCCCCCTCCCTCCCCCTTTGAGTCTGGTTCCTCCCAAGGTTTCTTCCTTCTAGGGAGTTTTTCCTTGCTACTGTCCCCTCTGGCTTGCTCACTGGGGGGCTTTGGGTAGGAATAATGTAAAGCACTTTGAGACAATAATATTGTGACAATAAAAATAAGAACTGAAATTGAATTGAGTTGAATGATCTCACTGAAGTATAAGATTTCCAAGCCAAAGACAATTCACCAAGAATTACAGATCAAAAACAATTTTTGCACCAGATTAACAATTACTTACTATCTCATCTGAAGTTTGGACTCAAACTAACACACAGCAAAATGTTCCCCGACTAGTCAGCTGGTTAGTCTGAGTCCATGTCAGCCAGCTGCATTGACTAGTACCTGTACTGTTGCACAACATGTTTCTCATCTCATTCCTCTGTGTGATATGTCTCGATGGCACCACCACAGTGCTAAACATCCACAAAACTCTGTGTTATTTTGGCTATAAAAAACTGACAAACTTTCACACATCACTTTGATTTTATAAGATGTTCAGTTAACAGGGATGCCAAGTTTCACGCATCTGGGCTGACACTCACGCTTTCAGACTATCACACTCATGCAAGAAATCTTATGGCAAATCTATATCATTCCATTGTAAACCTAAAATTAGCTACATCAAAAGCATTGGGGGTAGTTTGCAAATCCTACAGATTATTTACAAGGTGGTGAACCTGTTACATACGTGTAAATGTGTGTGCAGTCTTATCTCAAATTGAGAATCTCACTCCAGCCAGTTGACCAAAGTTAGTCATCCTGTATTAGATGCTAATTTTGATCCGAAATATTTACTTAAAGAAAAATGACACATGGGCCACTGAGCCTAAATAATCCTCAGAGGCATCTGAAGGAGTCAAGGGCAACATTCTCATAAAGCAGAAGTACAGCCAAAGCAAAAAGCACTGCTGTTCTCTTAAAGATGATGAGAAATTGATGTATTTTTATCCCCATCAGATTAGACCGCTGCCCTGACTTAGCAAGGGGCCACTCAAATCGAGACTACCCCGGCCCCGCGACCTTGCTTTTGTCACAGTACGATGATCCCATCCACCCTCTGCTCTTCAAACGACCATTGCCCCTCCAGCTCAGAGCAGATCTAGGTCGTGAGCAGCACGCTGCCGTTCAGATTTGCGAGCGCTCGGCCAATTCCCTGGCGCGTCGTATTCCGATCCTGCCCGCAGCCGCTCCTTCCCGTTCAGAGAGTCTCCGTACATCGCGTCTTATGGTGGATCCATTTGTCGAATTGTGACCGCACAAATGCTCTGCTATTATCTGCATTATAATTAGCTGGCATGCTTCTCTGTTTTACATTTGAGCCAGAAAGCAGAGAGCTGTGCTCTCGTTTCCTCATAATAACATGCAATTTTCCAGGAATCACCTCCCTCCTCTCAAAAAATGTCAAAGAATTCTAAGGGCTCCCCCCCACCCCCACTGACCTTTTTTTTAAAAAAAAAAAAAAACTGATTGATTCCCTCCAAAAAAACAAATACACCCTGTAAACTTTTTGGACTTTTATCGGAATAAATTTTATAGATTGATGGCAGAGTTCATCAGACATTCCTCTCTGCCACTAGAGTATCATGCACAGGCCTAATCCAGCCGTGAATTACACTTGACTTAAAACATATTTGTCAACAGCTGTCCACTCAGCCACAGATGGATCTTGCTAGTTCTTAGGCAGAAAGAGCAAAATGAAAAAAAATAGCAAACATCATAGCAGAGCCACCCACAGGCGTGCGTATGCTGTGATTTACACACGAGCCCAAGTTACCCTGGAGGAGATGCTGAAGCTGCATGCTATGCTAACCAGCTAGCTGGCTACGATAATCGGACTCTACTTATAAGTTATTTAATTAGTTTTTTTTTTTTTAAGATCTGAGCTTGGGGGGTTCCCAAGAAGAGCCTGGAAAACAACTAAAGTCACCCTGCTGGATGGTAACTATAAATATGGCCAGAGTCCTCACCTGGAAAACTGAAGTTCAATAGGATCTCAAGGTCAGGTTCAAGGTCTTGAGTTTTGCCCGACCGCGTAAGATCCAGGCCTAGACAAAATCATTGGCAGTGCAGTATACAGAGAATACTGGTGCTGATCTGGTGAGGGCAACCCACTGAGAAACGAGGAAATACAAATGGAGAATAAACTGGCAGAATCATGGTTTGAGAGTTTGGCCTCAGAAAGTCTATGAGTAACACTTCAGAAACCTTGCATTGGCCACGTGTGGTATCATTTCCTGATGTCGTGTATGTCCGAGTCAAGAAAACAGGGCAAGCCACATGAATTCAAAACATTCCTGCTATTAAACGTGTCGCCCGCAGTCCACCGATACCCGCAGGTCCAGAATTTTTAACCTTGCGAACAGCCACAGCTGTGATCACACAGGTCCGGTTTCTCTGCAGTCTGCCCTCGAGGCTTGTTAACCTTCCTCACTCGATCCAACCTCCTCTACTTAGATAGTGCGTGTTCACACTGGTACGGCGCATAGCCAAAATACTGTTGCATCAGACGAGTTGACTTTCAGCAGCTAAATTTGCTGGTGGGAGTGCCTGGCGTGGACCAGTCATAACTAATGAGTGTTATATAATCAACAATCACCATTTGTTTCGAGTTTATTATTAGAGGTTTTAGGCAACAGCCACAACATTGACGTTCAACATTTGACACCCCCACGCCAAACCGGGGCAAAGGGGTCCGTGTCAACATGTCCTACGAGATTCTTTTACCAGAGCAAAAAGTGCTATCACACCCTCGGGTGGCTAACTGACCCTCTAACGCTCCTCTTCAAATTGCCAGGACGAGTTCCAGTGGAAACCTCACACGTCTGTACCTACAGCGGAGCTGTAGATGGTCAGTCATAAGCCATGTCCAGGAACTGTGACTGTGAATCGTGCCTTGGGACGTTGCAGGTTCCCTATTTGTGGTGTGCAGGGCAGTGTGGATTTAGACAGCGTATCTTAAGACAGCATCAACATTTACTGCCCTCAGGCGAGGCTAAAGGCTAAGACATCGCCTCACTTTATTCTATTATGGATTACTTTCACTAACAAGATGGACAGTGTAGGACAGGAAAGCACAACAAATTTAAATAGAGTTTATCAAAACATTCCAGTGATGCAGTGTCCAGAAACACAGGAAAATCACAGCAGCGGGAGAGTCGACAGATCCACAAAGTCATTGAGAATTCCACGTTTCCTATGTTGACTTTCAGATACAAATGCCTGTGTAAAAGACCGCTGTTAAACGGCTAATTGCCATGGTAACAAACTGCTGCTCTGTGGGGGGCTTAATTAGCCAGGCAACAGGTGCTGGGGAAATGTGGGCCAAACGGAGGGTTAATTTGCATGCACCATGCCTCGCCCCAACCACGATGTGTCTGGGATGGGGGCCCGGGAGTGATGTGACGTCAGGCGTTGGGTCACCTAGTTGATAAGGATGCTGACTGAAGGTCACAGGTTCAAATCCCAGTGGGTCCCTTTATACAGGCTGTTCCCTCTGTATGAACTGAATAATATCGCGATGTCTTTGTAAAAATAGGTACATACACTTAGATTTATTGTAGTGGCATCTTTAATATTTTATTAGTATGGAAGATACACCACAATGGCGTAGCATTTATTTATTGTTTATGCTTAGAAAAATGTCAGTGATTCCTCTCCAATGTAGACCCTCACAAGGACAAACAATGGGCAGATAATGAAGAATGATGGATGGAAGCTTCTACCTGACTTTTAGGTTAATTGGCAAACTGTTCAATCTTAATCTTAGCCTCATTAATAGCTTGTCTACTAATTTCAGGTCTTGCACTTGTTAAAGGATGAAGTCAGAGTTAAAGAGGAAGTAATTTTCTGGTGCACACAGGATCACCTTGGTCAGTCGGGAAGAATATCATGGTCTCTCTCTCCATTGAGATCGTCGGTTTGGACTCGGTATACAGATACGTGTACTGCACTGACGATCTCGTCACATGCAAACTCACCTCCTCCTGCTCTTCACTTCCTGACAGAGACGTCTGTGTTCATGAGATGTACCGATGCTGATTTGTTCATCCCGCCCACTTACAAAATCATACTGTGGGGAATAAAAAAACGCATCTCACGCTGTTCTTATTGATTATGCGGTTCAGACTCGGAATGCAACAGCTATTTCATCTGTGTGACCATTAAAAAAAAAAGAACTTGCCCACATAATTCCCCTACAGCACAATAGCCACTATTGAAGCGATATGTTATTTGAAAAAGACACTTAAAAGTCATATGAATGGACATCACAATGGTATTCATGCTGAACATCCTTTAATAAAAATGGGTTTCTTACATTGCATGTGATTTTTTTAAGCTCAAATCATATCTGTTCTTACTAGGAAAAGCTTTTAGAACAAAAGTAAATGCTTTTGTGTGAGCATTAATATAAGATATTTCATTTAATATAATATTTAATATGATAGCAGGAAACCGATCTATTTCTGCCAGTACACCAACGTTCATTGTCAAAATGCATATACTGCTGGGAAGGCTGACAGAAATCCGTTATATGCTCTCCAAGAGTCCATGTAGACTTGCCAGCATTTAATAAATAATAATAATAATAATAATAATAATGTCAACAACACAAATGCATTTAGGACTTGCTGTACAAGTACTTTTTTTCAATTTGGAACTCGTTTCCAACAATTTCCAGGGTCATATCATTCGATACGAATTGTGATCCCGAACCAGAACATTAATGCTGCCCAACACCCGCAAAGCATAAAAGGATCTATTTTTGGTGGAGTGTCTGACATTACAGTCATTTTGAAGGAGTGGCTCGGACTTCCATTGAAATAGTTGTCCCCGCTTTCCCATTCGGCGCCGAGCGTGCCTCTCCCAGTCGCGAGACCCCAAATATTAACCCAGAGAAAACCTGCATTCCCCCCCACACGCATAGAGCGGTCACGCATCACTCCCTTTCCAGCAGAGGCAATGAAAGATTGGTATTGAGTACTCCACGGTATGAAAAGCACTGCAACCACTTCTCCTCACTGATTAGGGTTGCAGTTTAGCGCCGGCGTCCATTTGGCTTATTAGCCTGCACTGTTTTTTTTCACTTTATAAAACGGTCAGCTATTCAGACGATCCTAGACGCGCAAATGCACAGAATCGCACACGTACACACACGCAGGAAGATTGGCACGGCGACAGCCTGAAAGAACTCTAACAGGAGCAGCAGTTACCTTAGAGAAGCAGCTGAAAAAGCTGTAGTTTATTCAATCATCACTCCTGCAGTAGCCTACCTTACAATTGTTTAATTAAAGGGAAATTAATTAAGGGGCCACCTTTTTTTCTTCAGATCCAGATTAACTCCGGAAATTACTCTGAAAAACATGTTTCATGTTTGCGGTGCCACTGAACACTACATGGCTTAAATGTAACGAGAGTCTGTTTAATGCATGAATTGCGTGTTGTGAATAAACGCGTTGCTGCGATTGCCTGGCATGGTGTCCGAGGTGTGCCAGCCTCGTGTCCCTCGCTTGCCAGGGACTCTATACAAGATAAGTGGTTGGAGAATGAACGCATTAAGCACAATGTATAGAAGATTTCAAATGCAAAAATTTAATTTCCACAACAAAGAAATAAATTGGTCATAATCTGCCTGCAGTAAATGACTAAGAAGTTGGAGCCAATCCAGTTTACACAAATTGACGTGTTTTGAATAGATGCAGTTAACTTAGCCTATTAGAAGGCCTTTTTTGTCCAAACAAGGGGTCACATGACATTTTTGTTTCGACAAGATAACTGTATCTAAAAAAGCAGCCGCATTAGCCGGTTAGTGTGTGGTAACGGGAGAGCAGTATCGCGCACCTTTGCTTTGATTCTTTATGCCTGTGTTTTTCAGTTCGGCCAGACAGTACAGCCTCGTGTTGCTGCATTCGTGACATTCTGCGGGGGAGTCGCCTTTTGTTTCCTGTTCCAAGCAGGTCTTGCGTCACGAAATGCAAAAAAAAAATATCATGGTCCTCCTTTCACTGGGTCTCACCCCTCCCTCCCAGGTATTCGTGCCAATCAAAGATTCTGCCATGTGACTGGACATGAATAGGCGGGTCCGAAGGAGATATGCCACTCCCCCAAGTTGTACGTTAAAAAGTCTGGCGGGGGAGCCTGTACACAAGCATGCGATAGCCCCATAGCGGCGGCTGGAGTGTGCCCCAGGCCACAATCATCGCCCTGACTGACGGTGGAGGCCATCGGTAACTCGAAAGCAGGCTGCAATACTCACAATCTAGGATGAGGATGAGAGCCTCCTCCCGGGCAACAAGTGTGCATATTTATAGCCAATACTGTTTAATCCCAAATAATTAACAGAATACACATGCACAAACATATATGCATGAGTATATACAACAACTGGATCTACAGGTTTTGTTTTCATGCATATGTACTACTTCTGATAAGGGAACACAGGTGTTCCTTTTCACAAGGCCTTTGGGAACATTAATAAACTGTGGTATACATATTAGCCCCCTCCAACCACACCCCCCCCCGCTCCACCTATGCCTCAAATCTACTGGATGACCTTTACTCACGCCAAATGGCTCTTGGAGAATGGCAGCCAGAGACGAGCCAAGCTCTTTTGTAAGCGCAGTCCAATCTGACATTCACTAGCTTCAAAAGGAAGGACTCGGGATTTTGTTACCCAGTCAGACCCATTACAGGAACTGGCATATGCTTTGTAATTGACTTCATTGCCATATATATTCTCTTTTACTCAGTCTTTTACTCTTGTTTTTCCCTTTTTCTCATGGATTATTATAAATAAACGTTTTATTTGAAAATAATTATAGTTGTATAATAGCGGAGTTAGCTGTTGCAGTCGTGAAAAGGAACTGTACACCAGAAAAACGTGGCTACGAGCATAGCGTTTTCTATTCAGTGTCTCCCAAAAAGCTCTGAAATGACGAATCTTATGAAGCCAGAGTGACGTAAAATAGTCTGGCATATTAGCACAGTTTCACTGCATTATTAGGGAAATGTTAAAATAACCAGGAAAAGACCTATTTATAAATTCAACAACTTATAATTACGAACGTGATCGACGATGGAAATCTAAGATGTAAATATTACTTGTTCGTTATGTAAGTTATAACTTCCATCCATAGCCAACTTTAAGTTATTGTGTAGTCTACTTGAAGGCGTTACATAGACAGAAACCCTGTTTAATTTAAAGGTATATAGGCACACTCGCGTTCCATTTTACATGCAAAATTTAAAGTTAGAGTGTTTTTCGTAATTCTGTTGCATTTATTTGCCTGTCACAAATGCACCTGGTGTCATGTAACAGTACACATTAATCAGTTTTTATGGGCGAAAATAAACTGCACCCCGTCAGCCGCCACTTTTCCAGTCAAGCGGGTTATTTATATCTGCGCGTTTTCATGAAAAATCACGGTAAAAAATGATTCAGAAACTAATACCTCAGAAAAACAGCAGCAAGGGACAGGCACATCATTTTATTAGTAAATTATTTACATGGTTTAATGTCAGTTACACTCAACGAAGACGTTTTCCATCGTTTCGGTTATGTTTATAAGGGACAATCGTACTGTTTTTGGAAACACGCCTACAGTTCAGATAAGAAGAGTGAATTACGTTACTATTGTTAAAGTTTGGGCAAAATGAAACAGCCAAATAACATGACGATTAGCACACGTTCGATGTTAGTTTTTAGTTTGACATCTGAAATATTTTTATTTCATATAATAAAATGCACGAGATTTTTAAAAATTTGAGATATCTCTTGTACAACCCACTCTTTATATTAAATGATTGCATCTTTGAAATATTTTATCCCTTATTTAATCTTTTTCGTAAACTGACTTTCCTGCGGTAGGCAACGAAATGGCCGGCATATCATATATATTCAAAAATCCAACAGATTTTACTTCAAACGAAACTGAAAAATCGAACCATCAGATCTAAGTTTTAATACATAGTCGCAGCAACGTATGTTTGATGTATGATACAAACTAAATATAAAGAGATAGAAATGTAATCTTGCTCATTTCATATGATACACTGGTTATTTTAACTGTGCATTTCTATAATTCTAACTGCATGATGAGACTACAGAAGTGTTAAATTTATGCAGATACACCTGTGTGCGGATAATCATATCTGCACGGAATAATAGGAGCGGACCCTGTCAATCCCTTCGCACTTATCCTCTAGTTTCTACTGGCGGCGCCGTGTACCGGGTTCCTTCGTGTAAACACGCACAAAAAATCGGAAAAGCGGCACATCACTTTCCCGGAGCGGAGTGAAATGTGGGAGTGTGAGATACGCGGGTCCTCAGCTTGTTCTGCTCCTCCGTCTGAGAGACACCAACCACCGGCTACTGCGGAGACTCACTAATCCTCAACTGGATTTCAATACATGGACTTTCAACTTTTTAAATATAACACAGTTTGCTTTTCTCTCTCACTCGGGGATACCAGCAAAGGGCAGCGTGTGATTAAATCACAAAATAGTCACTTAACCTTGGCAAAGTGTAAATTACACTGGGCACATCTAGTTAAGTTTTTTTTTTGCAACTATGCAACTCACGGGCAACTCACAGGTGCTACTACCTTGAGGGTATATTATTAATTTATGCTTTATAGACGTAACTCACCAATCAATTAAATTGCACAGGTCTGCTAAGTATGTCCCAGTGTACAATCATCTACCGCATGTGCCCGTCCACCGGAATGAAATATATAAAATAACAAATGTAGGGGGAAAGACTATACTTACAGCCATTGGGATGGAGTGAATGTACAGCCGACGAGAGCATGGGAGCCGAAATGAACGCCAGCATGGACGCGGCCAGCCACGGTGGCGAAGCCGCCTTTCCGCAGCATGTCACGGTCATTTTAGCCGTTTTGATGGTTACGTTGGTTATTGTTACGGTCCTTGGTAACGCGCTGGTCATTTATGCGTTCAAAGTGGACCGGAGTCTCAGAAGACAGAGCAACTACTTCCTCTTAAACCTGGCGATATCTGATTTTCTTGTTGGTGAGTAGGTTGACGTTGCTTGACTTACTCTTTTACAGATCAATACTACTCTAACTTTTATTATCAATGATGCAATAAATGTCAGTAATGTGTGGCACTGTATTGAAGTACACTTTGAATGTGGACATTATAAAATAATAAATATCTAATAACGCTAGCGTGGTGTATTAATTGCTGCTGCAGTAATGATAAATCACCGTAGAAAGTATGGTATCGGTATTAGTACCGAAAATAAATTGGATACATGTAACATTGTCTATACGTTTAAAAGACAGCGCATTAGCCATTCAATACAGTCTAGCCATTAAGTTTAAATCAACAGTTTATTACCGGTAAGATTAATATGCTGAATTTATGATGCGTTTTTTAAAGCCCTTTAAAATGCGTCTTTATTGCTCAGTTAATTATATGAAATCTGCCATCTTCTATAGAACAGTCATTCTGGATTCTCTGTTTTTTTTGTACACTTGGGTTTTAAAATCGTGGCAGATAAGAGAGCCAATATAAATACGGCAGGTCACTGCGCCCGAAAATTGTGAAACTAAATGAGGGGAAATTGCACGGAGACTTTCTGGTCGCTTCCAAGCGGCAGCATGCGGTTCGCACCCTGACCGGTGCGCAGGCTTTAGGGCTCCGTAAGCAGGCGCTGTCACCTCTCGCGGCGACACTGAATCACGACGGCTGCAGTTTAATGAGAAGAACGTGTTCAGACTGCACTCACCAAATCACTGGTAATTGCACGTGCTGCAGCTTAATATTTGCAAAAGTTGAAAGGCTGGTATGAGATCTCATTTTAATTACCGCATGCCATTATGTTCACCGACGATTTCCGCTATAACATCTCGAGAACGTGATCCTTAATCCTTACCGTTTTTCCAGACACAAAACTTGATCAAAGCACATCGTCTGTTCTTACTTGCAGCCATATTTTCACATGTCGGTATCATTTTCTATTTGAAGGAAAGCTTTTCACAGTCAGCTGAGCTATATTACCTTCTAAAACTATATTGTGTGTTTTCTTGCAGAGTGCATTGTGACAGACAAATGATTATGGTCTGGGTTCTCAGTACAAAGGTATAAATCAGCGCATATGACAGCATTCTCAAGCCTGGGACAGCCTGTAGATTCACCTGCCATATGCGGCACCTGCATACAGCAGAGTAGCAGATGAGATCACAGTGGTTTTGTGACCCTGTGCTTAGTACTTTTTCACTGGATTTGACAGTTAAAACCTGACTACAGAAGCCTGGATTCCAGACTCAAAAGTGGGGTTAGACTGGTCATCTGACAGGACACTGGATCTAAGACAAGGAGTCAAAAGGTATAGTTCTGTATTTTCGTATGAAGGGAGACTGCATTTACACCCAACATGCCCTAAATGTAGACCTGCATGGAATTACATCACAGAAATCCCTCTGGGATGTACCATCCTCATGTCGAGGTGGGGGAGGGAGGGGCCAAAGTGTCAAGGGACACATTAGAAGATCTATCAGAAGATCTGTGTTTGCACAGTAGGACATGGGGGAAAATGGGACGACTGCCGCTTACATCACGTACGTATCTGTGGTCAGTCTGAAGATTGTGGACAAAGGGGGGTCGTTTCCCACATGGCGCTGTCTCGGCCGGGGGGGGATGGTGCGTCCGTTTGATGACACCTCTACAAGGACAAGAGGGTTACGACGAGCGATCCCCCTAGAGATCATAAAGCGAGAGGGAGGGGGTTCTGATCAAAGGCAGACAAGCAGATGGTGCAGGGGGGTGGGTATCACCCTTCTAGAGGAGTCCACCTGCCCAGGTGGTCAGGAGAAGACGGTATGGAGTGGGGTTGCCGGTCAGCGATTCTGTCATCTTCGATAGTCGGGGAGGATGAGAAGCTGCCACAAACCGGCAGGGAGCACCTCGACTTTTTCAGGGGCCCTAGGTAAAGGTTTATTTTGGAGCCCCCCTACCTAGAGAACCTATGATTGTCTCATTTCCTCTGCAATGCAGGTGATTCAGGGGCCCCGGGCGACCGCCTATTCTGCAGACAGCTAGAGCCAGCCGTCGAAATGGGATAGTCATTAAGTACAAGAGAGGCAGATAACTTTAATATTGATATGGGGAGGGCCCTTCAGCGCCTTGTCAAACGCACTGGCATGTCTGCCCCCTCCCTTGCAGGTGCCTTCTGCATTCCTTTCTACATCCCCTACATCCTGACTGGCAGGTGGATGCTGGGAAGGGGGCTCTGTAAACTCTGGCTGGTGATGGACTACCTGCTGTGCACAGCCTCTGTCTTCAACATCGTCCTCATCAGCTACGACCGCTTCATGTCCGTGACCCGGGCCGTGAGTATCACCTCCCGGTGTGTCGGCACCGTCTGGGACTTAAACCCGTTAACCTCCAGGTGTGATTTTAGTCCGCGGGGTCTTCACATAATTTGATGCTCCTGAAAATGTGGAAACTTTTTTTTTTCCTGATCATCTCCATCTTGCAAGCACAAGCCAAGAATTTGGCATTTGCATTTAATCAATGTGTACATGTGCTGATAAAGAGAATATATTACTACTGGTTAAGAAAAAATAATACGTGCAAAACAGAGGAATAACTAGTAAAGCGGAAATTGTGGATCGTCATCCATCCATCTTCTACGTAATGTAGGGGTGGTGCATGGCTCAGTGGGTTAAGTCGCCTTGCCTGTGACCGGAAGGTCGTCAGTTTGAGCCTTAGCAGAACATTCACATGTCTGTGGGCCTTCGAGCAAAGGCCCCTAACCCCCAGCTCTAGGGGGGGCTGCATGTTAGATGTCCCTGCACTGTGACCCCCACAAGTTATGGAAAGCAAGATGGGGCAGGCAAAGAGAAGGATTCTAATGTATCTGTATTATTGCAAATGGCAAATAAAGAATTATTATTCTAACCACAGTACTAGGGCATAAATTTGGGACACCCATCAAACTGGATGGAAGCCCACATGGTATGAGAAGGTGAGATTCGAACCCCGAAAGCTGTGCAAGTGTGAGCCACCATGCTAGCTGAATTGTCGTAACAAACTGAATTAGTTTGATGGGGCTGAGATGATTAGCATGCAAGCTAACTTTCTGAGTGTATCATCTGATGCCACAAATTGTCGTAACCAGGAAACCGGTCCCCATAAGGGAAAAAAAACAGATACTTATCACATTATGGGGACATTGTGTCCCCATAAGGATAGGTATACCCGCTCGCACACACACACACGCACACACTGTTCCAGTGTGATCTCCTTCAGGTTCCCTTAGCTAACAGTCATCTCATTCCCGCCCTTCACACGTCTTCCAAAAACGACGTAAACAGTCATCAGCCCAGAGTGTTACTGGCCCTTAACATTTAGAGAACGCTTCAGCTACTTTCGTGTTATATCTACTGAAATGCCATTACGTCAACACGAACTCCCGACGATGCTGATTAATCTACCCGAAAAATGCCTTTTTCGAGATTCTGAGTGCCGACTCTGAAGGGTCCAAGCTTCAAAGCACGGGGCGTAGGTTAGCGATTAGCGAGGCGCTTGCTGTAATCACACAGGCCATTGTCATCCGCGCAAGAAGAATGGCTACCGGCCTGTGTGTGGCTAATGATACCTCTATGCAGACACTTAATATGTCAACACATCATCGCGGGCCGTCTTGTATAGATCTGGATTATTCACAGAATTGAACTTCCAGTCATACACAGTCTAATTTTTTCAGTTTCATGTTATTCGCAGAATTGATTGGCTCAAGGCGGTATTACACTTGAATGTTTTTTACTAGAGTAAAAATAAATGTTTGAATAGGTTTCTACATATTTTGTACAGGCATATGGTGGTGTTGTCCGCCTGTTCAGGAAGTTGTTTGTTTGTCTGCATTAATCGCAGGGTTGGGTCCTTACGGATGCAATTGCGCAGGAGTGCTGGCCAACGGAGCACCACGCCGCACCGTCTCTCACACTGGTGTGAATGTTTGTCCTCAAGGTGTCCTGTATCTGCATCTGACTAGACAGAATGGCTGAGTTTTACGTTTATGTAGCTTTGCGATTAAAACGTGAGAATAACAGCAAAAGTTTGAGGGGAAAAATAAAAAGGTGCGAGACGTGCAATAATTGCTCAGTGAACAACGAATCACACTGTAACTATGAGTTGCATATCACAAACAAATGATTAACATCTACATAAAGGTTGCAATTAGGACTGGCACAATGTATTTGACAAACTGTACCAACAAAAACAAATAAAACCGTTTAGCCCCTGATAGCTAGAACCACAGGTCTGATTATCGCCACATCCGATTATCGAAAATATAAAATAAAAAAAGCTATTTGCAAACACTGCTGCTTGACATCACATGAGCACAAGGTGCAGAAGCCCATCCAAACAGTTTCTGAAGCGTTTATTCCTCATTTTTCTCTATCCATAACTACGAATATAAACATCAGTCAACGTTAACATTCAGAAGATAGTTTGCTGATAGTCAGCCGGGTGTCTGGAAATGTATCCGCAGGGAACTACCTAAATAATGCATTTGCAAATTGTAATAAACAGTTCTGGAAGATGCACGCTGAGCAGAAACCTGTCGGGTTGCTGAGAAATTATTTCCTGTTATCATTTGTTGACTCTGTCGTTGGAAACCCAAGAAAGACAGGGAGTCAATTATGATAATCGCAGCACAGCTCGAAAAGGCAGTGTCCTTTGAAGTTATGAGCACTGAAAGTAATACTTTAATGGTGCTTAGATTTAATTCGGTCTGTCTGTCAGTCATCATGCACGGAGAAAGTCGGATCAGTTTCTTATGTTGAGATTTAAAGCCTCAGATGTGCAATCTTACTAGTTATATCGGTTTTTTTTTGACTGCGGAAATCAGTCACACATCCAAATCCATTTGCTCCCTAATCTGCTTCTCCAGCTGAAAATACAGAGCTGTGTGCCCTTGCCTTTGTGAGCACGGCTCACCCTACGTCACCGCGTCACGCACCGATATTATCCCCGCCGTGGATCTTTGTTCCCGTCACACTTCCAAATCAACATCAAATACCAGAATGATGTCTAATATGAAACTAGCGGAAAGAAATTGTGCTTGTATATGTATTCATCTATAGAATAAGCATAAATCAAGCAAGTGCGGAATTAATACAGCATTTTCCGTAGCAGTTCAGCAAGGACATGGGGTTGGGGGGGTTGTTTGTGCCTCGGTCCATCAGTCGACAACTCAGATCCATATCAATCAAATGCTGACAGTGGGATAGCGGGGGTCCTTGTGGCCGTTGGTCCCAGTCACAATTCGGAGCACAGTAATGAATGAAAATATTATAATTGCCGTCTCCTTTAATCTCTGCAGACCTGTCTTTAATCTTTCACGTTCTCTGAACCATCCTCGATGATATAAATCACTCCGTCAAAGGGAAACTGTGGGTGAGGCGGGGGAATCGGCGTGGCATTTGTGTGAAAGCCTCACCCGCCCCCGGAGTCGAGGCGAGCAGACAACGACAACAAAGTAAGCCTGTGTGCAGGGCGTGTCGTCAAGTGTGCGCGCAGAGGAGCGAGTGACGGAGCTCGGTGCGGGCCTTGCAGACAGAAGGGGGCGCCCCGCAGACAGTCTCCTCCTAGCCTTTTGTGGAAGTTATTGCCTAAAGGCAAGCATCCAGACAATCGTGGGCTGCGTGACCTCGAGCTTGGTCCTAGGGCGGCGAGATTAAGGCGCGGCCTGCTGACGTGGTAGATTGTACAGCGCAGAATTCCGGGTGACGGGACCTTTGAAGGAGCGTGTCTCCGGAGCTGTGGAGAGATAAAGAGTTTAACGGGAAAAGCCCTGTTAATGCCTCCTTTGAAGGGCCATCAAAGGAACTTCAGGTGCAGATGCTGTGTTCTTAGGAGATGAGAAGACTTATTAGAAGGCTAGAGAGGTACTGAGGCAACGACGTGTAAACGAAGGCAAATGCTGTAATTATGCTGTTTTCTGCCAAAATGAAACATGGCTTAACTGCGGTTAATAATGATAATTACTAAAAAAGTGTTTAGCATATTTTTACTGGATAAAGATTATGCCTAATATCGTGCATCGGGGCAAGGCTAAAATGTCTGGCCCTTTGAAAAAATGGCAGATTGGGCTCAGGTCTCCATCGGGAGAAATCAGGCTTGGGCGCTACGTACATTTTCACACCATCATACCTTCTAGACATTTCAACCCGTAATATGATAGCTCAAAAAAAAAAAGAACCGTAAATCATGTAGGCTACCATAGACTCTGAATCAGAGGTAGTCTAAACGGGCTCATCAGTGTGGAAATGAGGAGACAACTACTTGCTGAAGAGTTAAAGAGATCACCCTCCGTGATCTAGGTTTCAATTATACTCCAGCTATGCTTACAGCGCATTTGCTGCGCATTTTAATGACATTAATCTATGCGTGCACATTATTCTTTGACTTGCCCCAGTTGCACTTTTTTTTTTTTAAGTGAGGCTCAAATCATTGCTAACTACATCGCCTCAGTACAACATCTCTACACCAGTGTCATAGAAAGAGGAGTGCCTGTATTTTTTTTACATTATTTAAAAATTCTTAAGGCATTGTTTTAAAAACCGGGGTACACCGTAATGAAGTCATACTGCCCAAGCCTAGCAGAAATACAAGTCCCCACACACCAGACAGAATTTACCAAGCAGTGCTGTTTATCTACCGTTTCAGGGGCCCTTGGCAAAGCTCTCCTTGGGAAGCATCCAATCTAGAATTATTTCATGATAATTTCACATAATTCAGAGGCCTTGGGCAAACTGGCTACTCTGCCTATAGCTAGATCTGGCCTGCACTTAAAACATTATACATTAAATATATGTTGAAATTTTAATTGTTTGTAAATACCCTAATTCATAAATCATACTTAACCGGAACAATTTTTTGTAACTTTGTCAAGGGCCTCATATTTGTCTAGGCCTGAATTTGGCCCTGAGTGTTTCCCAAGGGTATAAATTATTATTTGTCATATTCAGGGGCCCCTAAAAAGAGGTGGCCCCCCCTTGATCTGCCAGGGTACCCATGCCCGTCCGACGCCCCTGCTGTGTGTGACACGAGGCCCCTGTGTTCGCAGGTGTCCTACAGGGCCCGGCAGGGCATGACGAACTCGGCCATGGTGAAGATGGCGGCGGTGTGGGTGTTGGCCTTCCTGCTGTATGGCCCCGCCATCCTCTTCTGGGAGTGGGTCGTCGGCCGGAGCAACGTGCCGAGCGGCGAGTGCTTCGCCGAGTTCTACTACACCTGGTACTTCCTGCTGAGCGCCTCCACGCTGGAGTTCTTCTCGCCCTTCATCTCGGTGACCTTCTTCAACCTGAGCATCTACCTGAGCATCCGCCGGCGGAACCGCGAGCGTGCGCAGCGGGCCCCGGGGCCGAGGAGCCCTCCTCGCCAGCAGGTCGCCACGGGCGTCCCCTCCTCCCTACTCTGCAGCTCCACCCCCATCCCGGAGAGGGACGCCATCTCGGCAGACACCAAGTCCACCTTGGCCCAGGCCGCCGCTCCTGAGGGGAGCCCAGTTAGGAGTTCCCAGAATCTGCGACTCTCCCGGGACAAAAAGATCGCCAAGTCACTGGCCATTATTGTGTGCGTCTTCGGTGTCTGCTGGGCGCCGTACACCCTCCTGATGATCATTCGGGCGGCCTGTAGTGGGCGCTGTGTAGAGCGTCACTGGTACGAAGTCACTTTCTGGCTCCTGTGGCTCAATTCGGCCATTAACCCCTTCCTGTACCCTCTCTGTCACAGCAGCTTCCGAAGGGCCTTCGCCAAGATACTGTGCCCCAAGCGGGTGGACGTGCAACACCTCGGGGATCCCCACTGCTGCCACTGACACCAGGTGGCGCTCTCCAAAGACATCAGGGTAACTTCACAGGCAGAGCTGGTTCATTCCCGAGAAACAAACATTCTGCCGCCTGGACATGTACATCTTCAGACGTGGCTGTTATCGATGTAGAACTTCACTGTAAATCTGTACCCCTGTAAACCACATCCCCCGTTCCTCTGTAATGGTGCTCCCAAAACCCGTGTTCCTGTCGACGTCCTAAACCCTAAGATTCTGGTGGATGAGGCACCTGTGACATACAGTCATCCACTTCACGTTTTGGGCGGACATGGGAGCAGTAAAGCAGAGAAACCCAGGATCAGC
>JAODUD010000082.1:4947920-4960900 GCA_026784285.1 Stomatorhinus walkeri | reverse complement strand
CCCCCCCAGCCCCCGCCTCCCCACATCTGTTCCCCAGCTGAGGACCCCCCCTGTGAACTTCCCGGGCCAACCCACCCACACCATGCACCCCCTGCCTGCATGCCACCCCCACACGCTCCCGTGCTGTTCAGTGCGAACGGCACTCGCCCTCCAAACCAACAGAGGCCAAAAAAAGAGGAAAAGAGGCTTTCTGGAAGATTTTCTCAATCCAAAGTAAAATAAACCGAGTAAGACAGAAGGAATGCGATGACATAACATCAGTAAAGAGGAATGTGGAAAACAGCAAGGATCTGAGCTCCCCTGCCACGTCACATCGCACTAGAACAATGAACAAACACTCACGAGGCACAGATTGAGACTTTTAAGATGCTTCTCCCTGAGATTAATATCTTAAAACACACTTTAATTTGTTAATAATTAACACTGGCATGTGCCATCTGCATGGAATGTGAACCAGGCCGCTCACTGATCTGAAAAGCTTACATGGCCAACTGCAAATCAGCGCAGTTTACACGCAGCTGTGAAACGTGGCGCCGGGGGACTTTTCCGGAAAGTGCCGACCGACACGCCGCCGGTCACAGGTCATGGACATGCTGTCCGGGTGCCGAGGAAGTTGAGGCTGTCGGACAAACGCCGGCCCAGAGGAAACTGTGACTTCCCTGTGATAGCTTACAGACCCAACAGCCCGACATGTGAACACACCCAGAATGCGCGACATTACTAAACACACACATTGCAGCAGTATTATCACACACAATGTAGAAATAAGAAACTCTGTAGCAATAACAATATTCACTGATGCTCCTTTCCTTTATAAGAGGTAATCCAGTGGCCCAATTTTATGAAGGATTATTTGAGAACGTGCAATAAAAATTAGTTAGATCGGAAAATAATTACAAAAAAACCCCCAATTTTAGTATGTGAAATTTCACACATTATAAGCTTAAAATGCTTTTAACAAGATTTTAATTACAAAATTACCAGCATATAACAATATAATAAAAAACCCATAGTGTAAATTCATAAGAATGCTTATAGATTAATATTTTTTTAAATATCCTGAAGCATTCCCACATGCGTATACACTGGCAAGCCTGTGTACGTGCACACAGACATAGACACACAAACGCGCGCACACACACAGACACACATAGCCACCCCCTTGGCCCCGTGTCAGTGCCACAGGTTCTGTGATTCCAGAAGGCAGCAGCCTCCTGCCAGCAGGGGGCTGGGGAGGAGGGCAGCCATTGCAGGAGTGCCCGGTGTGGAGGCGGGGCACCAGCAGGAGTGACCCTGGCTTGGCCCTGCGAGGACCCACAGGCAGCAGGAGACTGCCCGGCCAGAAGCCCGTTTGGCACGACCCTTGCCTGACTGATGAGCCACAACTTGGGCCGTAATGAGCTTTTAGGTTGGAAATGCTGGACACATTAATATTTCTTGATGATAATCATTATGGTTTAAGCACCTTTCCCAAAGTAGATGGGCTAGGGGGAATAGCAGACATGTTCAACTGAAGAAAACATCATTTGTGGATTACCTGGCCAAAAAGCGAAAACATGCTGAAACTTAAAAACATTTCAGCATATTTAAGTTTCTTTGTTTTGCTGTAGAAAATGTCTAATTGTTTTAATGTCTTTCCTTTAAAAAGTCCCTCCCCAACACCATCACTTGTGGCTAAAATTCAGTCACTTTTGCACATCATATATTGTGATTCTTTGTGCCTTTTCTCATTATTGAAGTCGATCGGATTAACATCACGGCACACAGCTGGAGGACGACTGAAAGGCCTTATCATCTCATTTCAGCTGAAGACTGAAGGGATCTGAAGACCAGTCTCACTCTGGCGCACAAAGCCAAGGCATGAGAGATCACATTTTTCAGGCAAAAGATCGTCATTTCACAAGATTTCTTTTTTTTACACAATTTTTACTGCTAACACTCTATTTCCACAGCAGTGACATGTAGAAACACACTCAGATGTTTCCACATAAATACAATTAAGCAATTAGGACTTTAATCAAGAATTTGCATAGATCAGCTCTAATTACATAAGTAGAAAGACTTTTATTGCCTCGCCAGCCAGACATTAAAAAAGGTCCACCCCTCCCCCATCACTTCCATTAATATTACTTAAGAGAAAACCATTTTCATCCAGATGAATAAAACATTTATTCACAAACTCCCAGGGAGATTAATGTTTGCCGAAGTGACACGGTCTCGTCTCATCCCACATGCTGGCACTTTAAAATATAAAAGCCTGGAGGCTAAATACCTTCGGATCAACTGAAATGGCTGCAACACGCACTTCTTGTACACGTCTTGCTTAGAAGTGCTAGTCAGATCATTTCCACAGTGTCCCTGGCACTACGCTATTGAGTTTCAACCCCAAATACACTCTGTCAAAGCAGCCAAAACAGGAGACTAACTCCTCACCCCACACCTGTAACCGATTAGAGGTCTGGAACATTCCATCACTGATCAAGCGAGAGACATCGTAAAATGGTTGACAGTGAAGACACCCCTAGCAGAGGAGGTGAGGGTTCTACAAAGAAACAACTTCATGACAAAAAAAGTAAATCAGCAATTTTTCTCCTGCAGTGATTACACTAATTATGTTATTGCACAAGCAATCACATATTGTTCTTCTTAAGTTTTATTATTATTATTTATTGTTATTATTAACCTGTAAACAATTCTTTGAGTCCATTTTCTGGATTGCCATGGAATCCACTGACCCGAGTACACAAACAAAACGCAATAAAATAAAACAAGCAAAATCCTTGTAAAGAAGGTAGGCAACACCTCACATTTCCAAACTCTATTAAATCTATTATTCTACATGCCACATCAGCTGACATTTGTGTAGAGGACAGTTACATAGCTTGTGGGAGTGGGAGCATGCTACCATTACTGGTCTTCCTACTTGGACACCGTAGTTTTAGACTTTTACTAGTGTCATGCATACACAGCTCAGAAGAAAAAAATAATCCCGGAGTGGTCAATGGCAATATTTACACTTGCAAAAGATGTGGCAGGAAGAAAGAGAAGAGCCGCCAATCTGACCAATCGATTGGGCACTGCAGCAACCCTGTGAGTACACCTGACAGGGGGATGGGATGCACCCCGCCACATTTGTTACCTACCAGACCAGGGAGGGAGGCATCACAGCTCTATACCTAAATACCATCTTCATCAAAACAATCCACAGCATCTGCTAAGTATGTCAATACTGAACACAATATTGTGGTCCAACAGTAAGTTTACTTAAATAAGATTACACTGTGCTGTTTGCTATTTTGTATCAACAGTGGAAAATAGAATGTGATTATAAATAAAATTAACAAATCATTATATTCAAAAACACACAAGCAAAGAATTCATTTTCTCTGCAGCATTTATACTCAGTCCATTAAAAAGGGGCAAATTAGGTAATATTCCTATAATGTTATGGCAGGAATGGCTCAGTGTGCAGAAAGAACAGCTTAAAATGATGTCTCCGCAGCCCCATGGTACCTGTAGCGGATGCTGAGCCATCTCAAAAAAATAAATCATCCTAAAAGGGCAAACAGCAAACCGGACAGATCCGATCGGCACATGAGCCCGGCAGGTACCCGGTCATGAGGCGGACAAACTAGGTCGACCTCAGAGAACCCAGGCACTGCACCGAGGTGGCTTCGACATGTCTGGCTGCTTAGCAACACAGCAGGTCACGTGATTAAACCCCCCCCCCCGACAACGCATAGCGGCAGGACGATGTGGGGAGGGGCTGGGGGCACGCCAGCCAAGCGTTATCATCCAGATTCAGGAGGGTCAATGGAACACGGGAAATGCGTGTGACTGCAGAGGCATGAATAAAACATGGGAACGCATGGGGTGATCGGGGGGTGGCCTCCTCACCATTTCCGGGGAGATGTGCAAACTCGTGAGAGATGCAGCACTCATCCAAAACAATGTCATCGTATTCGTTCACCACCCACAAGTCATCTGAACATTTTCTTTAAAAAGACGGTATTCTATTGTTTTTCTGACAAGAAATATCCTCTGATTCACCGAAGAAGCCTTCCGCTCCTGTAGTGGACGGGTTATGTAAGAAACAAGCACACAATTCAGGCAGAAACATCACCAAACGCAAGAAAAAGCACAAACCAAAGTCTGGAGTTACGTTAATTTCTTTCCGAGATTCAAGTGCCCCTTGGGTATATTAGAGAAATTGAGATATAATGAGCATTAAGGTCGAGCTAATTGCTAATGACCAATGACACGCATGGCTGGGCAGGAGGGGCTGTACTTTACTGGATATAAGCATCACTAGGTGCAGAATGAGGGAAGAAACAATCACGGCCTCCTAAGCTAGACGGAAAGCCTGCTAAGGGTCCGTCACAGAGCTGCAGGGAGGCAACGGCTTCAGTGTAAGAGCTGGTTAGCAGTCGTTCACTTTAATCCGGGTACCAGCTTCAGCCACTGTCACTGGTGGGTCTCTCTTTTAGGGTGTATGAGGGGGTTGCCACTTGTTTCAAATCATTAGTCTGTCATACTTTATCGAGCCGTGCAGGCTCCCCCAGGGGACTTGCTGGGGACCTCTAGCCCAGGCGTCTCCAGTTAGCAATGGCAGCAGATTATATGCTGGTTGACTGTTTTTTATTTGGTAATATGGATCGTGAGGCAGGAGGGAGGGGGAGAGAGAGAATACAAGAGGAAGGGGTGAGGCATGACACTTGCCCAGGTTCCAGCTCCAGTAGGGCCCACGCCGCTGCCCCCCCACGGTGCCACCAGCTGTACAGCGAATTTGCATCCCTCCGACCGAGGCCTAGCAGGCTGCGGGCTCCGTCCTGCGACACGGAGGGAACCTCGCAGGGTTGGCAGGCGACCGCGCTTGTCACCGGCCCAACTGGTAGAGGTGACTCGGACCAACTCACAGCCATCTCTGTGCTTGAGGGGAGGGGGATACACTTGTTTTTTTGTGGTTTGGAACCCCCTGGAACGAAACACTCAGCCAATTAAGTGAAAATTGGGGGATAGAAATACCTGCAGAATTTTCAACTTGAACTGGAGTTTAAAAACTACTAAAGTTGAAAATCAGCTTTAAAGATGTAATGGTTCTTAAGGGAGTAACACGTTTTTCATGCTTCATGTGACATTATCTGTCAATGAACGTAATATACAAACAGTGCCCAGAAAAATTTGATTAGGCACATCTT
Source organism: Stomatorhinus walkeri (assembly GCA_026784285.1). Lineage (NCBI taxonomy): Eukaryota > Metazoa > Chordata > Actinopteri > Osteoglossiformes > Mormyridae > Stomatorhinus > Stomatorhinus walkeri. The sequence continues at coordinate 4,955,702 of JAODUD010000082.1, read as the reverse complement.
TGTCTCAATTGGATTGAGCAAAAAACGAAAGCTATGTAAATATAACTAAATGAAATGGACATTAGACGATGCGCCGAGGTGAGACGAAGGGGCGCTGGTTTCACTACAACACTAGACCACGATAATAATCATAATAATAATTATTATTATCATTGTTATTAAACTGCTACTGATGCAATTATTCATTGAGGCTTTTCTGTCACGTACACATACTAAGGGAGGCTGTAGGGCAGATACCGGCAAGCTTTAAAACGGTCATATAACGCTTATTTTAGGGAGGCTGCAAAGTATTCAAAACACCACCGAAAACACTGTAATGGAATAAACAAAAGACAGAACTAATAGCGACCAGGAAAGCTAATGGAAGCTAATGGTTTTAATGTCCCTGTGGCTAAAAGGAATAAATAAAAGGTTAGCCATGGCTATGCGCCCTGCCAGACACTCCAGACGAGAGCGACCAACTGTTAAAGTCTCCCCTCGCTTAGCGCAGTATTGCAGGGTTTTTTTTCCCCGTATTAATGTCCCGCACTGAGATGCAGTTAAAATGCTCCGACAGCTGCTCACTCACGACACGCTGCCCGCATAGAGCATCCGCGAGCACTCGTCTCCGCCCTGAGCCCAGCGGAGCCCGGCGGCGCATCGCGTTCAATATGGCGGAAGCCCCGCACCTGAGTGGCATCTGCTTTGAATTCCAGCCTCACCCGGGCGTCTCGCTGGTGTATTAAACCGCCCTGGCAAGCAGGCGGACTCCTGAGATTCGAGGCTTCGTATGTGACCGGCGCGGGGGGAGGGAGGTTTTCCGATAATAACTCTGGCCAAGACGAGAGAGGCGGCGAATCCTCCACCGCTTGTCCCCATTCGCCTTCTCACGCGCGTTTTCCCGCCTGCACCACGGCATGCTGGGATAGCGGACGGCGATGCCCGCGAGGACACACAGGTACCGCTACCGAGGTTACAACCATGACAGCTGACGAGAGCTGACCTGGGCCCCCGTCTAATCTCTCCTGGACAGATGGCCATTATGGCGGAAAGCACCTCTTCCAGTGAAAAAAAGAGAAGTACTTAAAGCTTGTCCAAATGAGGATGGCTTCATCCAAATCTATTGTGCAGTAATAAGCCCTCTGTCCAGATTTAACCCATTGTCATCAAGGGAACCTCTTGTGGGTCTCCCATCCATTATTACACCATGTTCAGCTGCAGTGATCAGCTCATTTTACACCCAGCGGGTTTTTTACTCTTACTGTTTAACTGGCATGAGGATTTTTTATTATTTTTAATGAAAACTAGTTCTAATGCTCACTGCTTTCCTGACCTTTAAAATCTGAAAAAAAAAAAATGGAGAAAGCAATACAAGTTTAAGTTTTGGATTTATTTTCAAGGAGTATTTATTGTCAACTCCCCCCTTGACCCAAATGGATTAATCTCACAGCCACAAACAAAAACGGGGAAGTGTGGTGCCCTTTGAAACCACTTTGGATGGTGGAAATGTGGTCCAGTAGCCCACTCTCCACGGTTCGCTCATGGTAGTACACAGTCAGCAATGGTTCTGGCTAATCACCTGGAAACCTAAATTTGGTGTTTTTTATATAGTGATTTTAAGTCTTGTGTTTTTAAATATCCTATTTTCTAGGGTCCATTGACTTTCACAAATGTAAAATATTCCCCATTTGAGATATGGTGTTTTGTTCAGCATGTAAACATCATAACTTTATATGGTTAATTAATGGACATTAATGTGTCATTTTTCTGTTCTGCTTCTCCATTCGAGGTTGGCATGTTCTGTACATCTTTGTATATCTAAAAACTATCAGTATTCTTCATACACTATATAATTTTGTACATAAGTAGAAAACATCATATTTCTCGAGGACCTGTATGTCTGATGACATTATTGAGTTTAGGAGACATGCTTTTTTGGAGTAAAATCAGAAACAGCCAGCAAGGCTGAACAGTAAAATGTTGAGGGGAAATTCATGAGAAACTCATTTCAAGAGGAATGAGGCATTAGACAGCCTTTCCCCTTACAAAATGCTGAGATTTACTCGATAAAGGAAACCACTTTGATTCCCGTTCTATGGTGCATCCCTCAGATCAACAACTGCTTTAGCCACATTCTTAAATTCTGCCTTCAGTCTTTAGTTTGCACTTAAAAGCTAATTCAACAGCAAAACAACTTTCCCTGTCACCTTGCTGGGAAAACTCATTGCTTTGACATTCTGTTTTACTTATTATCTGAAAAACAATAAAAAAAATACTAGGAAACTGTGAGTACTAACATGGAAAACTGCTGTCCAGCAACAGCTAATAACCATCAATCGACTGCATAACCAGTTAGGAGATAAATAAAGAAAGCCAGACCACACGCACACAGTAACAGGAACCAACTTTGGACCACGGGTGGCAAATCAGGGTAATCCTTCTGCAACCATGGCCCTTTAAGAAGCACCTTCACACCCGGGCTCGTAGAGGTTTGACGGTCCCAAAAGTAACCCACAGAACCTGCCCTAATATCGAAAAAAATCGACCGCAATGTGCCTTACAAAAAGCAAAATGTTGCCATAGCTCATCTTCACACTGTAAGAACCATTTTCCATCAATCAGATTTAGCCTGAACTTAGATCAGGGTCTGCTTTTGTACATTTGAGCCAGGGAGCTGAGTGTAGTTTCCACAGTAAATAACCTTATGTCTTACCAACATATTGGGGCAGGGGGTTCTGTATAGTTAGATCATTTCCTCAGCATTAAATATCTGGGAACAAGCACAGAATGGGCTGCAATTATAAATTTATGCACTTGTCTAACATACATAAACATGCACCCAGCAGCCGGCATATGACTCTCCTTCGTCCCATTAAGAGACGCGAATCTGAGCACACGACCGCAAAGCAATCCAGGGTTACTCAACCCATTACTGAGCGTATAACAAGACCCACGGCCCACTCTTACCGAGCATGTGGTTCGCGACGTGGACCTGGATGTCCCATTCGCTGTAGAAGACCATCTGACATTTTATGCACTGGTAAGTCTTCTTCTGCAGAGGAACAGAAGTTAAAGAGGGAGAGATTGTACCATTTTTACAGAGGGCCACAAGTGAATGATATGAGACTGGGAACATACATTCATGTTTGCATAATGCTACATAGACCACATTTATGGAACAGCAATAGAAATTCAAATGATACTTATGTTGTTGTATTGGAATACAAAAAAACATACACAATGGTGATTACGACCATTAACGGTCTAAGTAGCCAAAGGTAGGATTACCTCTTCGAGTTGGGAGGGGCTGGCCCTGGGCATGGGGGAAACCTGGGGTGTTCGAGGTGGGCCGCTGTGGTTGTCGCCCCCCACGTCCCTGTGGACAGACAGCATGTGGCCCTGAAGCTCCGTCTCCGACTCGAATTTGACGTTGCAGCTTGAGCACCTTGTCTTAACAGGGGTGGCCTTAGCCCTCGCCTCTCCAGGGCTGAGCCTCTCTGCATAAGCCAGGGCGGTGGCTTCCTGCTGCTGCTTCCTGCCATTCACAGCCGGGCTGGAGCTTTGACTCCCCACCCCTGTGCAGGCGGAGCACAACCCGTAAGGGAGGCCACTGGTGTCCAGCTTCACCAGATCCTGCTTGGAGCGGAACTCCTTGAGACACGAGGCGCACTTGTAGATCTTCTGCGAGAGCTGGAGGGCACGTCCGGCCGGCTGTACAGCCACGGCGGTGCCAGTCTTCTGCATGTGGAAGGTGCCATGGATCTTGAGCTCCAGGGTGGAAGTCACCGTCTGCATGCAGACCACACAACGGAAGCCCGTCAGGGAGTTCCTCAGGTCCGGGTGCATCTGGCAGTGCTCCAGGAAGTCCTCCTCGCTCTGCAGGGGCATCTTGCATATCCGGCAGCTCCCCGTGTCCAGGCTCTTGCTGTGGGTGACCTTGTGCTCGGTGAGGGTGAGGAGGGATGGGAAGCGCTCGCCGCAGATGGGACACATGTAGTGCTTGACAGGGCCGAGGTGGGTCTGCGTATGTTCCCGGAGCCCCCCCTCATTAAAGAAAGTCTTAGAGCAGACCGTGCACTTGTGGTTGCCCTTGATCATCTCGGCCTTCCTCTTGACCATGGCGCTCTCACCTGGCCGGATGTTGTGGTCCCGCAGCTGGTGGTTGGCCAGCAGGGAGTCCATGGTGTAAGCAGCGCCGCAGATGTCACAGCTATGCATGGGCTCAGAGGTGTCTACATCCTCCTCACTGCAGTCGTGGCTGTTGTGGGTTTCATGGCTGTTGGCCACAATGCCCTGCAGTTCTGCATCATCCTTGGGGGTGGGCTCGGGTCCCACAGAGGCACCATTGGCCCCGCAGTTCTGTGGCTTCGAGTCAAAGACGCAGTGCTTCTCCCGGAGGTGCTTCTCCAGAGGGCCAATGGAGTGAAAGGCCTTGCTGCAGAACATGCAGTTGTACTTCTTGCTGTGGGTGGTGATGTGGCACTGCAGTTCCACCTCAGTGCCGAAAGCCTCTCGACAGAAGATGCACTTGTGTACTTTGCCCTGGCTCTCCAGGTGGTTGTGCTTGACGTGCTGCTGCAGATCTGACTCATGTCGGAAGTCCCAGCTGCAGGAGGTGCAGCGGTATACCTTCTTCTCATTGCTGTGCTTGACAGCCAGATGAAGCTGGACGGAGACCTTGGAGTCAAAAACCTCCTGGCAGAGCGTGCAGCGGAAGAACACAAAAGTGTGCATCTCGAGCAGGTGCTTCTGCAGGTCATCCACCGTGGTGAACTGCTTGTCACAGCTTTCACAGATGTAGTAAGTGGAGGTGATCATGAAATGGGTGGTCACATGTTTCAGCAGGGCCTCCTGATTTGGGAACTCTTTGTTGCACTGTGGACAAGTCAGCTCTGGGAGACTAGTGTCCATGTGCATCTTCAGGTGAGTCTGAAACAAATCCAAACTAGAGTATTTCGCCCCACACTGATTGCAGATAAATTCACTGCTCAAGCGGGATGAGGACCCGCTCTGTTTCAAGGAGGACTGGTCCACAGACATGGGAGACAGTGGACTGAGAGTCAAGTGGGACTTCCTGCCATTATTAATATAGTTAAGTGCTAGGGGGATATTCTTGTGGTTCTCTTTGACATGCTTGTTCAGCTTCAGGACCGTGTTGAATATGGGTGAGTTGGTGCAATAGGAACATGAGTAGACCTCAACAATGGGATCCTTAGGGGTCCCAGCTAAGGGGGAGTCAAAACGCAGGCTTCCCCCATCGCAGTGCGTTTGACGGATGTGTTCCTCCAGACTGGCCTCTGTGAGGAAGCCCATGAAGCACTGAGGACAGAAGAAGGCATTGCTCTCTTTCGCCACTGGGCTGGGGAAACCATGCAGGCACCGGATGTGTTCTTGCAGACCATTGAGGTCAACGAGGACCTCAGGACAGAAGTTGCACTGGAGCGTGGCAGGAGAGAGCAGAGCGCTGGGGTCGTGGGTGCCATGAGCCTGCTTGAGATGCTCATTGAGGTTGTAGAGTGAGGGCAGCACCTCGAGGCAATACTGACAGGTGTGCGCTTGCTCGGTTTTGTCCATGTGCATAGTCTTCAGGTGAATTTGCAGCACGGCCAGGCTGGAAAATGACTGCTTGTTGCAGTGGACGCAGCTGTATGTGACCTTGGATTGCTTGGAGGACAGCCTGGCCATTCCGGCCGCATGCTGGGCGGCTCGTTTCCGCCGCCGGGTTTTGGGCAAGGGCGGTGCGGCATCCACCACGGTGGAGCTGTCGACCGAGAGGTTGGAGTCCGGAGTGGTGCTGGACACGGAGGTGTAGCCCGCCGTGAGCAGCGAGGGGCTGTTGCTGTGGTTACTTGACTCAGGCTGCTGGTGGACGTCCATGTGGCTGTAGAGGTCCTCGACCGTGCGGAAGCGCTCGGAGCAGACGGCACACGCATGGCTCTTCTTGTCACGTGTGTGGGCCTGCTCGATATGGCCTAGGAGGGCACCCTCATCGGCGAAAAGCTCCTTGCAGTAGATGCAAGGCAGGGCACTGCTGTCTTGACTTGGTGAGCACTCTGGGTGGCACTCTGAAATGTGCTTCTGCAGGTCCTCAGGGGCATTGAAGCCCTCCTCGCACTGGCTGCACTTCTGGGTCTCCCTCACTTTCCAGTCATCCTCGGCGGACAGGCCCTGGCCACTGTCCTTGGCCCGCTCGTGGACCTGCATGTGGCTATGCAGGGAGCTGGAGGACTGGAAGGCGCGGCGGCACACGGTGCACTTGTGCGGTTTGCCTACAGCGTGCGTCTTCATGTGGATCTTGAGGTGGTCGCTGCGGGAGAAAGCAGAGCCGCACTCGCGGCAGTGGTACTTCCTGTCTCCCGTGTGCAGCTTGACGTGCCGGTCACGGCTGCGCTTGTGCTTGAATAGGCGGCTGCAGAAGGTGCACTTGAAGGGCAGGCGGTCACCGTGACTCTGCTCGTGGCGCTTCAGGAAGCTGAGGCGGCTGAACGACTTGTCACAGAACTGACAGGGGTAGGGCAGCCCGCCGCGGCCCTCCTCTTCTCCGAAATCGGCCTCGTCCCCGTGCTCCGGGGATGCCTGGTCTTTGCTGGAAGGTGAAGAGCCAGGCCAAGAGCAGGATGGGTCATCATCTACATCGGCCCCGTCTACAGAAGTGAGAGAAAGACCACAAAGTTATTGCCAGAAGGACAAACGGGCATGTAATGGCTTTTGATTAATTCACAAGGTGAAATTAGGCTTTTTAATTTACGAAAAAGGTGTTCAAAAATTAACTAGAGGCTGCGGCCATAATTTGCATCATTATTATTGCGCTGAATGCTTTCCAGCGTGGGCTCTGCACGAGTAGGTCCTCACAATAAGGCATTTTCGAGAAAGCCGGAAATCTCCAGCAACATGTAAAATAAGAAAATGAAAATACTCTGACTATAATTAGCCTTGTATGTGGTCATGTAATGACTTGGCCCACTGAGCTTCCGAATGCAGGCTTTTTTGACGTCTCCTCCTACGAGCGGGGGGCCTTGAGATCGGCTCCCTGCGTGTGGCAAATTAGTTCATTTCCATTTTTTAAATTACAACTATTGTTTGCTACTCATTTACGGACAAAAGATTAATTCTCTGCAATTTTCTACACTGACTTTTATGCATGTTCACTACACAAATCAGAGGTAAAATATATTAAATGACCAAAACTGCCCAATGAACATGTATTCCATTGTAACCTAAATTTACCAGCTTCAACAGATACACAAACCAGTTTAAAAAGCCCAGTAGGATGTATCAAAAGTATTCAGCTCTCCTAGACAAAACCATGTAGACAGAATACTGAAACATAATAAAAATAAATTTTACAGATGGCTTTCATGATGACGCGACATAAAACCCAGATTAAATAGTCTCCATACCATAATGGGCTATGAAAGTCGCTACCACGGATAAAGTAAATATCAGAAACCTGGACAGACCCGACACTGATGTCTGTGTTCTTAATAGAAGAATGCGGAATCGCGGAAATATAGAGGAGTTGCAATGTGCTTCCATTTTGATCCAGTCACATCAAAGCCAGTGGAGGGGGGAGGGAAACCTTTATCATTAACAGCCCAGGATTTTTACAAGGCACATAGGTTACAGATACGATGTAATTAGACGTCTGAACCAAAGATCACTCTCCTCAAGTTCAAAAGGTTGCGAGCAACCTTCTGAAACCCAAGTGCTCTGAACTTCTCGCAGTAAATAAATCAAGCCCTTCTGCGTGCCAAGACTGAGTATGTTGAAGGAAAACCAAAAAGGTGTGGATTTATTATGCAG
>JAODUD010000082.1:4911729-4922286 GCA_026784285.1 Stomatorhinus walkeri | reverse complement strand
CCTGAGGCCAACCTAAATGACGGGCAGCCGCCGGAGTCCCCAGAGGGAAGGAGGGAGAGGGCACGCCTGGGTGACATGTCTGCCACTTAAGGAGGTCAGCAGTCTCCTCGGTGTCGGTACCTGTCTGCGTGTCCCCCAGGGGAACGACGACAGTCAAGAGGAAATTCGGTCCGGGAGCGAGGACACATCGCACAACCACGTCCAGCAACACTGGAGTACGAGAGAGGAGACGTGCATTTTAAACGCAGACCTGCATCGGCGAACGGCAACCATAACAACTGAAAAATTACATTTCTATCCCTGGCATTTGGAGAAAACTCTCCCAGGTTCGTACTCTGACTGTACTGGGGGGCGAAATTACATTTTTGCCAATACCGAGCGGTTTCGAGACTTCGTTCAAGACTGAGGCGCCCTGAAGAAAGAAGCAAGAAGCCTACCGTTCATCGTGCAGAGAAGCCATTAGACCCGAGACGATACGCAGTGCTGGTTTTCCTGTGCGGGGACACGCTGGTAGGGTACCAGCCCGTAATATGCGGCGACACTCCGGTGGAGTGGATGGACGATTCGCCACTAATAAGGGCGACGCCGGTAGAGGGATGGCGAGAGCGGTCGGCGCGGAGACGCAGCCTGGTCTCCCTCACACTGGCCGAACCGCTGTTCCCTCCTCATTTTTGGAATTAGAAAAGTCTCGCAATGCAATCTGGTGTCGATTTTGCCCGGTAACAGCGAATGATGGGTTGCCCGTTTTATTAGGTGCGCCAAGAACAGGTTTACAAACATATTTACCAAGGCCTGCAGAGGTGCCAAACACGAAAACTCTGAGAAATGCTTCAAGAGGAATGCGGCCAATCAGAGCGCCAGCAGAAATGGGAGCGGGTGGAGGCAGCCAATGGGAGCGGAGTGCAAGTTTCTTAGAAAACCTAGTCCAAGCCGTGAGACCCACAGCACTTCTATACCCAGCACTCTGACACGCCAGGGACAGACAAGCGACAGCTTTGAGGGAGCAGGAGGCTCGACTTGCGTTCCTGTAGCAAAAATAACATGCCAGACTTTGTACATTAACTAAAAATAAGTGCCACAGAGAGCTGCGATCTCCCAGAGAGTGCAGGTGTGGGGACGTGGGGGGCGGGTGGCATTTTGGGGGCCATTGATGGCCGGCTGATGATATGGGTGACACCAATAAACAAACAAAGTGGGTTAAAAAATCTAATAAAAGACTTTAGGTGTTTCATAAATTCATGAATCTCCTACCAAACTCAATAAAGGCTGTTTCTTTTTAATGTTTGTCCCTCAGCTCATAAGCAAACCATGTATATAATTCTTCCGGCTCCTGGAGCATTTTGTCTTGACCTGAAAGTTAAGGCCACGCCGCACTCAGGGAGCTAAAAGCATTTTAGCAACTGGGCGTCAGAAGCTCTTCCCGTGAGGTCCGTGGAAAACGCAGCGCCTCGGCGAGGACCTCGCACCTCGTCCCCCCAGCCCCTCCCGGCAGAAACACGGCGCCTGGCCGCAGCTCCCGCATCCACCCTCACATTTTCCAAGGCCAGAAAACCTCCAGTCGGCACTTAAACAAAAAAATAATAATAAAAACACAACATGTAAGCAACAAAAACAGGCCGCAGCGGTGGGCTGCAAAACTCAACACCGCAACAATTTTGTCACCAGCTTACATCCTGCTGGAAAATTACTTAAAATTACTTTCTTTAGCACGTCTTATACTTAAGCAAACCCTGCATCTCAATATTGTACACTAGCTTCCAGCTTCTGCAGTATTTATGACTGAGGAAAAACCAAGTTAGCTTGCATAGGTTTAACGTACACGTTTAATTTGATATTTTAAAGAAAATTCTGTATATTGCATGGGACACCTTAATAATCACCCCAAACAAGGGTATTAAAAATTACATTATGTAGCCTGCAATATCATAACAATGGCATGCATTGCATAAAACAAGACTTGCGTGCAACTGGTTAAGATTCCGCTGAAAGCAGGTTCATCATAACTACCAGCTAGCAGGTTTATGGCCAAGACAATCAAAGAAGCACCATTAATTACCAAAAATCACGGCCACCGTCGGGAAGATATCGCGAAATCGATATGATAATCCGTCCCTCCTTCAAGCAGCATTTCACCATTGCTCTGGCGGTGAGACCAAGTTCGCGGAGTGCTGCACGCCAGGCCTCGAGATGCCTGTTAAAGGACCCTAAGTACAGGAGGCCCTCTGAGTTTAAAGCAGCTCCTTAATGAGTTTCTCCTTTGCTACGGAGAGTTTGCATGTAGGATCATTTAGAGAAAGGGGTTTAATGAATCCCCCATGGCTTCGGCATAAATTGGCGTGGGGAGTTTGAGTTTTTGTTTTGATTATTGTCCCTGTTGGTGAAATAAGAGAGACGAGGCATGAAATTCGCATAACCAATTGTTAATGACAAAGAGAAGGGAACTAACGGCTAAGGAATGAGCGCTAATTTTCACAACAATGAGCCCATTTAAAAGTTAACTGTTCATTAACTGGCTTTGCTTTCAGGTTCCAAGCGATTCAGTTATTTCCTACTATGTCTTCATTTGCCCTAATTACATAAGCGCTTATTGAAAATGTATGGATTGATGTCTTTATTGCCAACACCGCACAGGATAGATGCTATGTACGCTGCCGATATATAGAGGAGTTTTACAAAGTCAATCTTAGACAAAGCTAACATTTCGGGAAAATTTCAGCAACTCTCAGACTAACTAAAATTAGCCTAATTTATATGCCTAGACTGATTATGTACCTGTTATTATATCAATAATTATACACCTACATATTATATGGGCCTAATATACACACAATCTCCTATATATCATGCATTCTGATCAAGTAGGTTATATGTAATTCAACAGAAAATGCAATAGGTCAAAATTGAGACAGCCCTATCAGTATTTTTTCTTGTACCAGAAAACGTATAAATTTGCACGGATGGATCTTCACTGGAGCATTTGGGGTTAAACATCTCCACTTCTGAGTTTCCCCGTTTTATTAACAAGCCTCAAAGAGCTTGCTGACAGATCCTGGCGCGCATTCATAATTAGCATAATCAACAAAAACAAAACAGTGAGAAACCAGGGAAGCTCACAATACAATATTTACGTTCACTGAATTAATTAGCGCCATTTAACGGGCCAGGGTTTTTTTATGGATCCGGCAAATATCCAACAAGTGTCAACGTCCATCCTTCAACAGGCATACGTGGGGATGAGACCGTCAGAAATGCGAGTTTTTATGGAGGGGACTAAAAGTCCTACACGTTATTCCATAATTTGCACCATCGATTTTCATGGTAATTACGTTTCGAAGTACAAGATCACAGCAATAACTTGGACAAGCAACTGAAACCATAGACACACAAGAGCCAATCTTACCAAGATATCCATGTGCATTCATTAAAAACAGATCTATCTCACATCTCCCTTCTACAAACATTGGCATTATTATTGACATAATAAACAAATAAATGTGAAAATCTAATTTCAAAGTTACGCACATTAACTGTAGGCCTATATTTTGTTTGATAAACGACAACCTTCAGAAATTATAAAAACGGCGGCCAGTCATTTATTGGCCTTTCCAATTATCTATAACGGGGCCCGGCACAGAAATATTTTTAATTTATTAATATCGATTTTTATTCTCCTCTGCTGTGATGTACGTACAAACAAAACGATCTGGCTTAACCCTATACTGTACCTTGATCAGGAAAACACTTAAAAACAAGTGCACATATGCAGAACGCTGCACTTACCCAAAAGCCAAAAAAGTGAAATATTAGATAGTCCTTTGAGCAAAAATACAGTAACTCTATAGCAGTGTCCAAAGAAACCTCGATTAGAGGAGACTTTTTCCCCACATCTAAATGCAGACTTCCTGTTGAAATAGGCCTAAGTAATATAGGTTATTTGTGTTAATTAAAACTTGTCGGGCATGTCAATGAACTCCCCTATCGGTTGAATAGTTTGCATGTCCGCAGATACACAAAGGCGCCTGTTTTTCGCTTGTTTGCTGTCATACGGAAAGGCGGCGGCTCCGTGTCATGGAGTAACGTTGAACTGGACCGAGACCGTCTTTACACGACGGGACAAAACACCAGCCCACTAGCCATGCGTTTAATATCCCCGTCTAGATTCACACACCATTCCTCCCAGAGACGCCCCGCCAGCAGCCGCTACGTGCCTGCAAATGTTGCATATTAACTCTTCTGTCCAATGCGGCTCTGCTGAGCCTCTTCACTGAAATCCGGTACTAGCGTTTCATCAACGGCACAATAACACGACGACTGCTAACACAACACCGCATTTATCAAGATAATAATAAATGTAAGCACCATCTCATCTCATTGACACGTCACTGGGTGTCTCGATTTTTAGATTATAATCGCAATTATTTTGTCAGTGATAGATAAAATTAAAAAGACCAGAAAAAGCAATACATAATCGTAAACACAGGTCTAAACCAGTGCTTCATGTAAACCATTTTCTTACACATACACAGACTCCAGTGCAGGTCACAATGAAACCTATTCTGACGCATCAACGCCATTAAACCTGTATACCCAGAGAAGATCCGTCCGTACGGTTTAATTAGATTTTGAAATTTTTCATTATTGATATTGGGAACAAAAGCCGAATCCTATCTAAAGCCAAAGTAGCTCACATTAGCATTACAATCGCAGAAGAAATTGGACCATTATGCATATGTAAAAACTAGCGGTAATTCAAGGCGATCTTTCAGACTTTCCCCCACCATCCCAGGTGTTGATTTGAAATATTGGCCGTAGGAACACAAAGACCTAGCAAACTTCGCCTACTGACTGGAATCAAGGGAAAATACACGTAGGGTAATTTTATAGCGAGCGTGCGGCAGTAATTACGACCACGTCTCGAGTAACAGTACTATGAAAAGATCAAATAACGCCCGAGCTTAACGTTTTTGCAAGAAGGGGATCGTAAGAATTAGCCCAAGTTGTTATACCAGTTTACAAAAGGCGCTGGACACTGCTGACGTCTTTATTAAACACCAGCCGAAAATTGCAATTTTACAGCAAAGCTCATCTATTCACTGGCCGCACGCTATACAGGTACCACTGAGTTTTTTTCTGTCCGTCAAGCCTTCCTTCGCTCTTTGCTGTCGTTTAATATTCCCGTTAATTTGCCACCCCCCCCATCCCCCCATCCAAGACCGCCCCCTAGTGCCCCCCACCCTGAAGAGGGGGGGACATCACGTGACACCCCACCCCACCCCCGTGCTACAAACTTACATTCCAACAGAGCGCCGCACTCCGTAACTTCAGCGCTGCCTAGTACCGCGCCGGGGCTCGGCCACCGTGGGCAAAGCGGGGGGCTGTAGACGGGGATCCCCCCAGACGTGCCCCTACACTACTAAAACTATTTCCGTAAAGTATGGCGCGCATCCAAAGCATTTTAAGCAGGAAAAAGTATATGCGCTACATGCGTATAGTTTAAAAAACATCATATACCCGATAAACAATCGGTGATCGGCAGAATGCAAAATAAAAAGCTAAATAAACGGGCTTGGATTGTCTTCTCCCGGTAGCATAGCTTGCAACGCAGTGCTGCGCTTCTCTCCGTACCACATGAGATGCATACAGCGTTTTGCTTACCTTTCAGCGATCTTGGTTTCGCTTGCTTGCGGCGAGACATTCTAAAGACCAGCCGAAGTTGATCAGTTTCACACCGACTGACCGTTCGCGCTAAAACGATCTCGCATGAAACCCGCTTTTGCCCTCACAGACCAGCGACCGCTATTTTACCAAAAATGCATGTGTGGGGAAAATGATTTAACTGACGACAGCAATGACAGAAGTAAAACGAGGTATTTTAAAAAAAATCCAGAGCTATCGATATCTATTTAATTGGACTACGGCAAAAAGCGTAAAATACAGTATCAATTCCGTATCATACCGCTCCATATTCCGATAATAAAGCTGTGTTTGCACACTCAAATTCCATTTTGAAACAAAATCGTAACTGCAACCGCGTTAGAAATAGCAATCGTCTGGTGAGCTACGGAAAAAAATATGCAACAAAAATACTTTTTCTCTACAAAGCAAGCTTCTAAACTAATTAAGGTTCTCCATTTTCTCATTCCCGGTAAGCTAGTCCTGGATTTCTATCTGAATCTGATCTAAATCGGTAACAGAAGCGCAGAGGAGATGTGAGCTCCCTCCTCATCACAAACCTGCAAGGTCCTGGACTGCGCTGTCGCTCCGGTAGTCCACATAATAATGGAAAATGGAAGCAAGGCCCCCAAAGCCATCAGGACGGCTCCAGAGGGGGCCCCTAACCCGCAGGGACTCGCTCTGTACGTAATCACTGAGGAAATCATTGTCAGCCTGCCTGCACTCACACACAGACAAGGAGGCATGATTAAAATCCTCGGGACTCCGGCAAGACGTGGACAACTGGATCCCGCGTTATGGCCGGATCCGGAGTTTCACCTCTCAGTTTTGCGAGCGTCAGGCGCGTCTCCGGCAGAGTGATAGTCCCCCTTCTGGCTGCAGAGATTAGAGGCTGAAGCGGCTGCTGCCAGAGGACAGACTCAACGTTTCTCTTCAAGATGCAATATGGACAGAAAAGTCATTACGCTTAACGGCAACGGTCTACCGGAGCGAGCACGTTTTACTAGATATTAAACGCATTAATAATCGCTGCAGAATCGGTGGGCTGTGGAGCTGAAATGTATTGAAGTATTTTAAAAAACACACCTCCAAGGTTTTGTGGCTGTGAAAAACGATGGGGGACTGTGTGTTTTGACATTTTTACTTCTGCAGTCAATGGGACAAATGGGTGCAAAGCACTGTATCTCTTTCTATAATGACTTGATTTATGAATACTTTATGATGCCTTATGACTGTGAGCGCGGAGCCTGCGCCGTTTGTCGCATTGCCCGGGAATCCGTGGGAAACACGTTGGCCCGGACCTCGGCAAGGAGCGGGGGCAGCTGGGGGTGTCTGCCGCCTTGTTGGTTACGGTGTTACCCAGGGAGAGGGCTCGGGACAGCGTCCCCTTCCGAGGGAGACGTCCTCCAAATCGGTGCAGGGATGCACGTGGCAGGGTGTAGGATTCCCAACCTCTCACTCAGACACCATCGAATCACGACAGTAATCTTATATGTTTGAGATAGCATCCCTAATGCCTTAAATGTACCTTTTATATATTCTTTCGTTTTTTTCCTTTGTGGATATTACTCGGATCTCAGGGAATAAAGCTCATATGTTTATAAAATATTCATATGTTCAGTGGTATCATTGATATTATTTTATTTAAGATCTGACAACGTGGTTTTGCTTACACGTGGCCTATTTTAGGCGGTGGATTTCTTTTCATACATATATATGTCATTTTTATACCCAATTTCACATGATACAGCTTAATTCTTTGATTGTGGTTTGCTGAGCCCGGCTGTCAGGTGACGCGTCACACGGGAGCCCGGAGACGGCGCGTGACAGGGAGCGCCCTAGTGCTGTGCGGGAAACCCGCACGCGAAGACGCCGGCAAATACAGGCTCAGTTTGCCGGCGCTTTTCTGATGGGGGTGTTTGAGCCCCCCCGGCCTGGTGGCATGCGCCTCCCCTCCGCTGCCCTTTTCCCAATCCGCTGCCAAGCTGTTTCGCGAAAGTCTTACAGCTCGACTTCTGCCGTCTCCCCCCCCCCTTTCCCAAATAAAAACCCAACAATAACCCACCCCCCCACCCCCGAGGGCAAGCCAGTGTTTTCATCTCAGACAAAGCGGCACAGAAAGGCTCGACAAGTCGCTCACCGGAGGACTCCACCGGAGTAATCTAATATACAGCTCGGCGACCCCGTGAGGAGGCGGTCACGTGACGCGGCGCTCTCCCGACGCTGCGGCGTGAAGCTCGGCGAGGGGGATTTGCTGCTGTCTGGCCCAAATAGCACAGGCGGCAGTAATTCATTTGCTAGCTATTGTTTACAAGCACGATATTTATGTCGATATGCAGAGGAAATGCTCTGATCAACGTACGAGCTGGCCACAGCTATAAACGACATAATGCTGGCCCACATTATCAGATGAATGACAGGTGGATCGTGCAGGAAAGATGGAGGAATATTAATTTATTTGCCCCACGTTAAATCTGAATCAAAGACGTCAAGCTTTCCTGAGGTGGGCCAGGGGGTTGTTGTTTTTCATTTCTTAAATATTTTTCTCTGTTGTTTTTGTACTGTTTTAATTTATCATTTTTATTTTTTGTAAACACCAGACTTGCTCCCATCTGGCCAAAAGCTAGCTTAAAATATTGAGTTAAATAAAATTGTCACTGTGCATGCATCCTTCATCTATCTAGAGCTCTCTGTTAAAGGAGCTTTGCTAGTTAAAGGAGCGTTGCTAGATTTCGGTCTCATAGACCGAACGCAAAATTCTCTCTGTCCATATCTTGCTTGACCCTAGAAGGTGAACTGGAGCGCATACCCACCGATATGGCTTGCCGGAGCATCCCTAACCCTCAGCCAGTGCAGAGAACGTTCCGGATGTCTGACTGGCACAGTGAGGATGCCGTACGGGGTGATCGCAAACCTTATCCGGGGCAGCAGACGCGTTTGTCGTGACATGTGGCACGTCTGTCCATGTGGGCACCCATGCGTACAGCTTCGGTCTCGATAGCCCCCAAAATGAAATGCAGGAATGTAAACAAAGTTTTCTCGCGCCACAAAAATCAAATATAGAATTTGCAGATTGTGGAAACGGCAGCGGCGGAATATAAATGATGTATTAGGGGGACAAGACAGGGCCTTGGCATCGTCCGCCAGCCCCGGACGTGTGGGGGGGGGGGGTGTCGGCGATGAGCCGCTTGGTGCGTGGAATGTTCCGATTACGCTGGGAGTGGCATTAACGTTCTGGCTTGCTTGTGGCACCAGAGTGGAGGATGCAACAGGAAAAGCGGCGGGAGATCCTCCGGCAGGATCCGACGACCTTCCTGTTGGATCTCCGCAGCTTCCATCTGCCCTGCCAGCCCCCACCGCGAACGTCCCTGGCCGGGTCATTAGTGCGCCGGTGTCGCCAGGCAGTCCGTTGCGGGCCGGGGGAATGGGGCGGACGTGGGGCGTTTGGCTTGGGAGGAGCTCCGCCGCTGGTCCTGACATCCGGTGCCGGCGCGCTGACGGGCTGGGAGAGAGTGCCCTTGCCGCCACGCCGTGCTGGCACCGCGGCCTTCTGGACTGCTGGACGCCACAGATTTGGAAGGTTTACGAACCCCAGCCATCAGAACCGCCTGGATGACTCCAAGCGGGCATCTCCATTTAAATGCCGATTCCGGAATTCACTCATTTTCTTTTTTAAGCGGGTGATTCAGTCATCGCAATAACGTTTATCCTGAAAACTTTGACTGTTTACTAATCATTTGTAATCGAAAACCATATATCCGAGCGCGTTAAACGCACTGTGTATGGATTTTGTATGCCCTGCCTTCTGAATCAGACACCGGATTCATTTAATCTTTACATTTTCAACGCATCCAGTGTCTGTCCCCAAGACCCATGGCGTGGAAATCTCAACCGACAGCTAGGAATGGCGCGTGACATCGCGGCTTGTAATCGCCCGATTGTCCTAATGCTTCTGACGTCTCCAGCGTCAGGCTGCTTTTTGTGGGAAGGAAAGCTCCAGAAATGGAGGAGTGAAACCAGACAAACAAAGTGCTCGGTGGGTGTCCCCAGGGTGCGAGTAACTGGCTGTTAGAATTCTGGGTAGGAGGGTCATGTGACTGCTTCCCTGCCATCAGGCGCTAGAGAAATCTCTAAAGCAGCAGATTAGAGTCTTAATGTTGTTGGGAACCGAATAATATTTAATCCAGAACTTCAAAAATAAGGCCTTGACTCAAGGCACGGAAATGTCTTTGTTGTGCCGTTGCGGTCATAATTTGCGACAACTGTCCGCACACACACACACACACACACACACATACGCACATGTATACATGTACTGACATCCCTGAGTCATGTGGGTAATGGTTATTACTACCACTCATAGCAGAACTATTCTGTGTATCAACGATATTGCATTTTAAATATCGTTTTCATTCAGCACGTTTGTCTGTATCGTCGAGGTGACACTGGTGTTTCTGCCCAGGCCTAGAACTGGGACACCCCTGGAACACACTCCAGGGGGCGCCAGTGAGCAGGCCACCTGTGCAGCATCTAATGAAAAGCTTGTTCTCTTTCATTGTGCCTTCATCTGAAATGTGAATGCACACTGGCACACGCGTCTACCCCATGCCAAGCGTCTTACAGGCCGGTGGGTAAAGCAAGGATCAGGAGGATTAGGGGCAGCTCCGCCACCGAGCGTCCCGGAGATTATCCCAGGCCGAGCCTCGAAATAGTGGTGGCACGGAATTCTGGGACGGTGTTAATTAAGCGAAGGGGTTAATTAAGCGGGGGCTGCTGGCCCATTGCCGAGGGGACCGTTTGCGACACAGCTGTCCAACTGTGGCGACTCCTCCCATCCAGCCCGTCGCTCGGTGGGTGGCGGGGGGGTGGGGGGGGATAGCCACT